>SJYC01011526.1:0-17446 GCA_006408675.1 Madoqua kirkii | reverse complement strand
CCCTGCACTTGCAGGGGAGGCGGGAGTGTCCTCTCCCAGCTGAGACAAGTGACAAGCTCTGCAGGCCGCTGACTCTCGGCTGGGGTCACCTAGCGGTTCTTTCCCTCTCGCTTTCATTCACTCTCACTCTGGTGATGTGACATTTTCATGTTTGCACTCAAGAAAATCATTTTAAAGAGAAAACACAGGCTTCTCTTTTAGTCCTCCTTGATGTGGAAGAGTCTTTCTACGGGGCCTCTGCTGGACAGACAGGGAACAGGCCACTGGCAATTAAGATTGATTCAAGAGAGAGACTCACCTTTGGTACACTGCAGTATCCTCTGGAACAAAACTGGGTATTTGGTGATCCGCTGGGTTACAAGCGATATGCACTCGGGGATTCCCAGCCTCCGGACGACCGAACTGCTCATCTTCTTCTGCAAGGGAGGAGACCGAATGTCAGGAACGACCCGGAGGGGAAGGCTCAGGCTAAACCTCACAGGGACGCCAGGCTCTGGGCAACGGTGGGCAATTCCACGTTTCACGCCCCTACCTTCACGAAGGCCTGAAAGCGCTTGTCTTTGGTGTGGAGGTCTTTGATCTCACAGGGAAATATTATTTTTCCAGGATATTCTTTTTTAATCCTTGCAAATGAAAACAATGATTGTCACAAAAAATTATCATTTTACTTAGAAAACATATTTTTGTGCATGTGCCTAGCTGTGAAATTAGTCACCAGTACTTTTGAGTTTTGCTCATTTGAGATATTTCATACATATAGCAGCTAAGTGGTCAGATTCTTTCAACCAGTATATAAATAATTCCATTGCTACTGCAGAACATCAAAACTCTAGTTTTTATCTCTTGGAATTGAGTAAACTTTTGCTTATCTTGCAAAATATTTAAATTTTTTTGGAATCTGTATTTCCAGATTCTAGACTTTGTAGATACAAAGAAAATATAATCCTTAATTATATATATATATATATATATATATATATATAAACCTTAATCCTCTTTCCAACAAAAATTGGAAAGAAATAACTATTTATTTATATAACCATAACACATAACTCTTTCATTTAGTATGTGTGTGCTAAGTTGCTTCAGTCATGTCTGACTCTTTGTGCCCCTAAGGATGTAGCCTGCCAGACTCCTCTGTCCATGGATTCTCTAAGGAAGAATACTGGAGTGGATTGCCATGCCGTCCTCCACTCTTCCTGACACAGGATCAAACCCAGGTCACTTACGTTTCCTGCATTGGCAGGTGGGTTCTTTACCGCTAGAGCCACCTGGAGAGCCCATTATGTAGTCTAGTATTTATATTTTCTAAGAATTTGATAAGTCCCATGGAGGTGTACATGGTGATACTGATGTAGAGCATCACATTATAAAACAGGTGACTGGAAATCATTGGAGGCTTTGTGGGCTTTAACTTTTTTTTTTTTTTTGCCTTTAAATCATGATTTCTTTACTTTTTCTTTCTTTTCATACATAACAGGCATTTTAACTTTTTTTTTTAATTTAAAGAATGAGGTTAAATTTTAAGATGGAGAGGACAGAAAGTGGAAACAATGAAATAAGGTGGAAAGGACATCATAATCTATAGGGGCAAAGGCAGAAAAATAAGACTTAGGATGGATCTGTGGGACACTAGCTAGCAAACTAAAACATGTCAGTATAGCAGAAATGTAAATTATGGAATATCTGGATAATTTTCTTGTAGATTTTAGACATATGTATTCAAAGCTTGTAACCTACTTGAAAGTGTTTGAACATCTCATCACCCAATCTACAGGGGCATTCTCCTTTGCTGAACTTTGCCAGTCATTACTACATATTTAATCAGCTTGTCAATTATACATGAACTTGCCTGGTATATTTCTAAAGTTCCTTTGATTTTTCTTAAACTACAAATTTCTACTAGAACTTTACTTTTCAATTATAAAATCTCTTTAAAAGCAACATTTAAATATAATAATAACCATTCTGCCCTACACTGAGTACATGCCTTACATTCAGTTGCTATTTGGTAGTATTTTCTCATTAACCTATATATTTCATGCTAATATTTGTCTTGGTTTGTTATTCCCAAGTCACCACCTCTGTTATAGGTTTACTGTGTCCCTCCAATGAAGATATGTAGGAGTCTTCACCGCTAGTGCTTCTGAGTGTGATCTTGTTTGGAGATAAGGTCTTTAAAATGGTCATCACATTAAAATGATTTCATTAGAATGGTGGTGGTCATGGTTTAGTTGCTAAGTTGTGTCCAGCTCTTGTGACCCCATGGACTGTAGCCCACCAGCCTCCTATGTCTAGGACATTTCCCAGGCAATAGATCTAATTCAAAATGACAGGTGACGTTATATATATTTAGAAAAAGAGAGAGAAATTGGAAACACAGAGAAAATAACATAGAAGAAGACAGTACAAGAAGACACAGTGAGAAGGCGACCACCTTCATGTCAAGGAGAGAATCACAAAACAAGGTCTTCTTCATAGATCTCAGAAAGAATTAGCTCTGCCAACACCTTGCTCTCAGGGTGTCTGGCCTCCAGAACTGTGAAAAAATATATTTCTCTTCTTTATGCACCCACTGCATAATAAAGTAAACTGAATAAAGTGCATAATAAAATAAAGTATTACTGTAGTAATAAAGTAAACTAACACAACCTTTTAAATGACTTTACAATTTTGCTGAAATGCTTTCATTACACAAAACAAAACTGTCTTATAAGGAGTAAAGTCTGTTGAATGCTCCAGATTCCTGGGCACACAGACAATTATTCGTCCTCTGCTCCAGCTGATGCTGCAAAATCTGGACCACGGGTGTGAGTGTTGACTTTACATATCAACTTGACTGGCCACAGGATGCCCAGATTAAACATTATTTCTGAATGTGTCTTTGAGGATGTTTTCACGTGAGATTAACATATGAACCAGTGGACTCCATAGATTGTCCTTCCCAAAGGGAATGATCGTCATTCAATTTGCTGACGCCTTTAATAGACAAAAGGCAGAAGAAAATTATTCATTTATTCTAGGCTATTGGTTCTGTTTTTCTGGGGAAACAATGAGTGATAAATGGGGAAAGTGCCAGTATGTATTTTACCATTTCAAATATGTCTTATGTGAGTAAGAGAAGTTTTATAAATACCTACAAAGGTTATTTGTTGTTCAATTGCTGGTTGTCAATCATCTCTCAATTACCCATGTATGAATCATTCAGAGCTATTTAATCTCAGGCTGATTTCTTTTCGCCTCCCAGCACACATCTGATGTCACTCTCTGGTCCATCAATTGATAAGTGCTTAGAAAATGCAAACTAATTTAAGTATTAGCCTGAAATAACACTTAAAAGGCTAAAACTGCTTTATAAGAGAAATTAATGCATTCCCAAAGACAAATATGTGTCATATCTATATGAACAGATATTTTGGATTATTATTAAAGCCATGGCTCATTTCCTTGATAATGAGTAAATAATCTCTATCCTTAACACTGTTATAACTTTAGGTTATAAATTCTGAATCATCAGATGTTTTTCATTTCAGATTTCTGTAATGTTTAGGACAACATTATAGTGTCACCTGGTATCAACTGACACATGAAGAATTCTAGCCGGAAACCGTTTTTTAAAATAAAATAATATATATGTACATATATAAATTATTTATATATATAAATTATATATATAAACTAATGCCACCTGGGGAGCCCTTAATCTTGTTTAGTTTTGGTTGTGCTGAGTCTCTGTTGCTGCGTGGGCTTTTCTCTAGTTGTGGCAAGTGGGGACTACTCTCTAGTGGTGTGTGGACTTCCCAATGTGGTGGCTCCTCTTGTAGCAGTGCGTGGATCTAGGGCATGTGGGCTTCAATAGTTGCAGCACGTGGGCTCAGTAGCTGTGGTTCCCGAGCTCTAGGGCACAGAGTCAGTAATTGTGGTGCATTTGTTCAGTTGCCCCACATCATGGGGGATCTTTCCAGATCCTGTGTCTACTGCACTGGCTAGCAGATTTTTTTTTTTTTTTTTTACCACTAAGCTACCAGGGAAGCCCTCTATCTGTAAATCTTAACTGGTAACGTTAGGAGACCTTATTGTGTTTCACTCTCAGCTCTTAACGGCACCTGCCTCTTCGGTGACTGCCCATACCTGAGGCACAGGTGGTATCTAAGTTGTCATTTCATGCACTGTCTCTTCCCTTTTCCAAGGCTTTGTCCTTCCTGCTTACACGGACAGTTGATTCAAATTAGATATGACTATAACCTCTTTGTTAAGAGTCTGGAATGTGTACTCTGCATGAATCCACCTTTGCAGGTGCTTGGGTCTTATTACGTGGTTGCAGAATCTTTGAGCAGCCAGCTTTTCTGGCTTGTACGAACTGGGAAGCAGATAGATCAACAAATAAGAGACAAAGAAAACAAATTTGAAAATATGAGAGACTTCTTGCTGAGCTTATCAAGTCCTGGTTTAGTTTCTTTCAGAAGCCTTTTTCCAATTTTACTGTTGAGTGTTTTCAGACTTCTTAATTTTTTTTTTTTTTACCTATTTGATGAAATTAAGCTAATATAGAAATCATTTGTCAAATCCCTTTCTTTCATAGATATTGAAGATATTGAGGTCCAGGGAAGTTAAATTGTGAGTTGAAGTTTACAAAGAATTAGTATTAGAAATAGGAAAGGGATACATACCTCCAAATTCCCAGGGAATGTTTCATATTGAGATAATTGTTCAGAGCAGTTCTCTATCTTTGAAAGCAGCTGAGTTGCAAGTCAGTAACTAGTAGATGTATCTATTAGTGAAATAATTATCATTCACTGGCCATCTGTTTGTTTGTTTATTTAGTAACTAAGTCACATCTGACTCTGCATCCCTGTGGACTGCAGCATGGCAGGCCACCCTGTCCTTCACTCTTTCCTGGAGTTTGCTCACATTCATGTCTGTTGAGTTGATGACGCCATCCAACCATTTCATCCTCTGTCACCCTCTACTCCTCCTGCCTCCAGTCTTTCCCAGCATCAGGGTCTTTTGCAATGAGTCTGCTCTTTCCATCAGGTGGCCAAAGTATTAGAGCTTTAGCATCAGTCCTTCCAATGAATATTCAGGGTTGATTTCCTTTAGGATTGACTGGTTCAATCTCCTTCCAGTCCAAGGGACTCTCAAGAGTCTTTCTCCAACACCACAGTTTAAAAGCATCAGTTATTTGCCACTCTACCTTCTTTACAGTCCAATTCTCATATCCATTCATGACTACTGGAAAAACCATAGCTTTGACTGTACAGACATTTATCTGCAAAGTGATGTCTCCGCTTTTTAATGTGTGTCCTAGGTTTGTTGTGGTTTTTCTTCCAAGGAGCAAGCATCTTTTAATTTCATGGCTACAGTCACCATCCACAGTGATTTGGAGCCCAAGAAAATAAAATCTGTCACTGACTGTCTGTCTACTATGTGCTATTTGCATTCTAGGTTCTAGGGATATAGCAGTAGATGAAACAAATGAGGTGTCTGATTTCATAACACAGAAATTATATTCTATCCTTAATACAGTCAAAATTCTTTGAAATTTTCTGGTAGGATGGATAGATTTGTACAAATCCATCTCTTTTGCTGGTCCTCCTTGACAAAGTTCATGAATATACAAAAAGGCTGGCTGAAGACACAAATACAGGTTGGTCCTCACAGAATGTAGAGAAGCCAGCTGGTCCCCCAGGAAACATCATAAATGTGAAATACAACAGAAGGCACTGGAAAGCATAATTATACAGCGTGTGTCCCACGGCTCAGTCCTGTCCAATATGTCAACACACTGAGAAACTTAGGGAATTCTAACTCCTCAGAGATAACAGTGGTTGTGAATATATGCTAATCTTCTTGCCATTTTTGTTTGATTTCCATCATGAATTTATCACTGATTGCTGTAGACCTCCTTGTCCCAATCAGCCAACATTGTATGGTCCAATATTTAGGACTTCCAATGCTTTTAGAAATGCTTTTTTTGTAGGCACTAGGGACTTTCCTGGTGGTTCAGATGGTAAAGCATCTGTCTACAATGCGGGAGACCTGGGTTCAGTCCCTGGGTTGGGAAGATCCCCTGGAGAAGGAAATGGAAATCCACTCCAGTACTAGTGCCTGGAAAATCCCATGGACAGAGGAGCCTGGTAGGCTACAGTCCATGGGGTTGCAAAGAGTCAGACACGATTGAGTGACTTCAGTTTTGTAGGCACCATCATTTCAACTCCTTTACCTCAAATTTAATGTCTCCCAGGATCTAGCTGCAGGTTCATATATATCGCATAGATATAAAAGGGATTTAGCAACTGGTAACTGAAAGAAAAAAATCTTATTCTGCTGCTTTTTAAATAATTTCACGCAAGTCGAATCAAGTCAAAATGTTTATCTTCACGTATTCCATCACTACCACCACCTGCCTTCATGATTTCATTCCATCTGTGCATGCCTTTGCCTCTGCAATTCAATGAATCAAGAGTGCCTCCTTCTTATACTGGAGTTTCAGCAGCCTCTCCAATAGCTGTTATACCATCTTGTTCATTGAGGGTAGGAGCCAGTTTAAACATTGAAGGCTTCAGGTATGTGCCTTCCTTCATCAATAGCCTATGCTCATATGTTACCATCGCCTGGTCAATAGGCCAGAAGGAGAAATCTGCTAGAAAAGGACCTCCACCATGGTAATACTAATATGCATAAGGAAAGTCCCTTCCCCATCCTTCCAGCTTTAACTGTAGAACTGAGATGCAGTTATATGTATTTGCATAGCCAATTACTCTGCTAGGGAGACTGAGACATTTGCAGAGAAATCCATTCTGAGTACTGCCATTATTGAACCACTGAACCAGTCCAGGTGCCACCTGCTTCCAGGCAACTTGTTACAAAGGAATAACAAATCTTTATTTTGAAGTTACTTTTATCTGAGTGTTTTCATACTTGTAGCACACTCATGCCAACTGTATCACTTTATTTATACCTTTATATGTTTAGCCCTTTATAGCTTATATTAAAATTATTTACGTATAATTTATATGGTAGTTTACTATATGACTGACTAAGGTATTCTTCCCATGTTAAACAAGAACAAACTGAAGCTTGAAGCAGTGCACTGTCTGAAGGCACACAACTAACTAGAAAGGGCCAATTCTGATTTTAAGCTCATAGCATCCTTGAGGTATGGTTTATCTTGCATAATTAGCCACATGCTGGTGCTTTTTAACAGTGTTGAATTTTCATTGGTTCCTCTTTTGCAAACAACGTTCCTACCAGAAAGCTATACTTATGTGAATGTTTACCAATTGGTGACTTCATGACTTATAGCTATACTTGGCCGTGGCATCCCCATGGGGATAATCCTATAATCAGTTTATACACTAAGGCAGTCTTTAGTATTTCTCAGAATATGTAAGAGAAGCAGGCTCAGTGGTAAAGAATCTGTCTGCCAAAGCAGGAGACACAGGTTTGATCCCTAGGTCTCAAAGCTCCCCTGGAATAGGAAATGTCAATCCACTCCAGTATTCTTGCCTGGAAAATCCCATAGATCAGAGGAGGCTGGTGAACTACAGTATATGGGGCGGCAAAAGAGTCAGGCACAACTTAATGACTAAACAACAAAACACAGTATAACTTAGTGGTTATGTGAATGGACTTGAGTCAGAAAGTCAGGTTCATACCTGAACTCCACATCTGTTAGCTGTGAGCACAATACAAGTAACCAATAGAAATTGAGTCTATACCCAATTCTTTCTCTAAAGTATACTATATCTTTGTTTTTATTGTAGGAAACTACTTAAAAATTGTTATTTTTGTGACCCCTAAATAAAGCATATATATTTACTGCTCAGTAGAGTAGGTGCTCAAAATGTGCTTAAATAGATGGAATATGATAGGTGAAAATCACCCAAGCCTTCTTTCACTGACATGAGTATTTAGTTATAAATGTTTCCTAGAGAAAATACACAGGGGCAAATAACATATACTGGATTATGATGGGTACCAAACCAGGTTTTCTATCAAACCTCACTTTGTATATTCCAATATCATAGGAAATATAGTTAGGCAAAATATTTTTTGTAGCCTCTAAAATAGTACAATACTAAAGCTTTGGGCTCCCAATTATATAAAAATGCATAATTACCCACAGCGTGATTTCTTTTAAGTCTTAATCACAAGGGCTCTATTAAAGTTTTCTTGCCATGTTACCCTCTTACAACTCACTCTGACAGATTTCTTTCTCTCTCTCAGTGTGCATTTTGTGTGTGTGTGTGACCACAGTTCCTTTCAGAATCTAATTTGCTCAATGAGACACAAGAATCCAGTTCTTTCAAGAAAAAAGCAAATTAAAAATTTATTGAAACATGTATCGCATCTTGATAAGCCCCTCTGGATCCATTTGAGCTTATGACCATGGTGAGTCTTCAAGAAGACTTTTATTTCACAAATCACTGAGCCCTTCCAAGCCACATGCTGTTTGATAATTAGGGGCTATATTATCTGTGATAGAAACCCAGTATTGAAGAAAACAGTGGAAGAGACTAATATAGACAACCAGCTGTTGTTTTTCTGCCACTGTACCACTTGTCTTAAACTATATTGCCATCCAAGTTTATTTTGAGCCAAAACCTTTTCCTTGTAGTATGCGATGGCAAATAGAACACTGTGCCATCCTGCCTGTAGTATTTCCATAGCAATAGCTAACATCTGTGTGGACTTTACAATTTACAGTGTCCTTTTATGTTATTTAATCCTCACAACTAAGCTGTGAAGTAGGCAAATGTGTTCTTGTTTTAGAGGTGAAACAGCAATGTATGGCTCTATGGGACTTGTTTAAGGTACAGTGGTGGGCCAGAACCATTAAGCTCCTCTTGGGTTCTTCTTACTTGTCATCATCATCATCTATGCTTGTTCTGACACCTGTAGAAACTCGTTTGTTCTTCCTTAATCTCTGATGTGAGCAGTCCTGGGGTTTATTTGAATAACACCAGACTGCATTCTCCCTCCAGCCACTTTTGACTGGGGACCATTGGGCCACTGACCATTGACCACTGGGTCAGTCCAAGTTAATTGGCTAATTCCAAACTGCTATCACTGTTGAACTAATAGAAACAGAAGGCTCCTGTGGCACTAACCCCGAAGAGAAACTTCAAAACAAGGCAACGTGGCTATTTTAGAGATTTCTCCCATGCTAACTGCCTTCTCACCAGGGCAGCAACCTTAGATTTGGGCAATATTCAAGACCAACTTTTACCTTTTTACCAAATGAAAGCATGTCTAGGAAATGTTTAGAATTTACCCATCTTGTAGTTTCACTCCTCTATAGGAAATTTCCTCAGTTTTATTCATCTTTGTGTTGCTTTTGAAGTAAAACCTGCTGGTCTTGCCGATCCTGCTTCCCGGCAGCTGGGACACATATTTATAATCATTACTTCCACTGCTTGAAGGCCACCTTTGGACTTTATTGATTGCCTTACATTAGTTAATACTCCCCTGGCATCCCTGAGTTGTACCTTATAGAACTGGCAAACAATTTTAGCATCCTCATTTTTCACATAACATGTTCACAAAGAAAGAATCTATGATTATTCTAGTGAGACTATGAGTACTGATATTTTTAGGATTCATGATGCTTCCTTTATGTTGGCAGTGAGTACAGAGAGACGCTGTTTTTAACATTGTTGTTATCTCCTAGCACTTCTTGAAAGGATAATGACAAGGTAAATATTATAGACAACATTGAAGGATATATTTAAAGTAAGTTTATAATTTTAATCTTGTACTTGCTGCTGCTTCTCTTCTCTCCCTTTCTTCTTCCCTCCCTCTTTTTTCCCTTCTTTTCTGCCTTCTTTCTCTCTTTTATTCTTTCTGGTATTGGCTCTGATGCTCTGTAGAAACCTAACAGTGACGCTAATTCCATAAGAATCTTGCTTCAGTGAAATAATCTCTGTTCCCAGTTTAAGACTGTAAGTGAAGGGATGGAAAAAAAAATATTACAAATGAGAACATCTCGTTTCTAATATATTTGGCTTCATTATTTCAAAGGTTTAGGATCTTTCTTTTTCCTGGTTTTTCATGGTGATTTTTTCTTAAGCTTGAAATGTTTGCTCTAGAAGAAATCATACAAGATTATGAGATATTTAGAGTGCTCTGAGAGAAAGAACTGAAGCTGCAAAATTAAAATGAAAAAAGGAGCACAGAATGAGTATTATATATGTGTTGCTTCTAGAGACATACTCATAATGACCTTCTTTCAGTTTCTGAAACAAGCCTAGCTTATTTTCATTGCAAGTCTTAATGCAGTCTAGGCCTATCCTTGAAATATTCTTTTCCAGTATCTTTGTCTGAATGACTCCTTAAACATCAAGGCTCATCTACTTAGAAGAGCCTTCTCCTGATCACTGTAGTGTAGGTCCCTCAGCTATTCTCTAATGCTGTTCTCTACCATTCATTGTAATTATTTTTCTATTTATGTTTAATTTTTTTCTTCCTACTCCAACAAAATGTAATAATCACATGTCTAGAGGCCTTATTTACCTTGTTCCCATTTTATTTGCAGCAACTGAAGTGGAAATTGGCACATTGCAGGAACCCATAAATATTTGTTGAAAGAAAAAGTGAGGTTGTTTCTCATAATGATTCTGAATTATTGACATCGCTAGTAGGGAGCTGAGATGGGGAACACAGGATGTGGAGTCCTAAATCTGTTTCCCTATCTGTTTTAAATTTTTGTTCTGACTTGCTAAAACATAATTAAAAGTATATAGATTCAATATAAAGTGCACATTTTGATGAATTTTGATATATGTATGCAGACATAAATAATCACTGTGATCAAGATAATTAACATAATGGTCACCCTTCCCCCACTGCCACTCATTCCCTCTGACTTCCCCTACTCACACATCATCAAATACTGACGGTTTAGGTCACTAAAGATTTATTTTCATTTCTAGAACCTCATATAAATGGGATCATAGTGTCTGTAGGTTTTTTGGCATGACCATTTACACTCAACATAATTATTTCAAAACACATGCATGTTATTGCATGGTCATTTATATTTGTTGCTGAGTAATATCTCACACCATAAAGTGTTTAGCTGTTCACTGTTGGTGGGAATCTGGGTTGTTTCCAACACAAATAAATAAATGTTTCAATCACTTTATATCATGGTATTAAATTGGTTTTTCATCATTAGGCAATACCCTCTGTAGCCCAGTTAATATTCTTTATTCTGAAATCTATTTGATATGACATCTATATAGGCCCTTCAGTTTTCTATTGATTAATGTGGGAATGGTGTATTGTTTTTCCATTCTTTTACTGTTAACCAACTTGCTTATTTACAATAAGTAGGTTTAAAATAGTGCTTCCACTTTCTGTCAAGATGTTAACTCTTGCACCAAAAACAAATAGAAAACTGGACAAAATGAGAAGCAGTTGCTTTCACCATTGAGCTTTGCGCAGTGCAGGCCAGCACCACCAGCGAGACTGGAAACAAGTGAAGCAAGTCCTACAGTGTAGCAGTTTACACATGGAGAGTGTTTCCAGGTAGCAATACAAGGCGAACCTAAGGCAAAGTCCAGTAGATGCTTAGAGTTTAGGAAATGGAGCTGGAATGTTAAGGACAAGTAAGGGGTTAATAGCTTGGTAAATTGGTAGGCATAGAAGTAGACATATTTAAAATGAAATAGAAAAAAAAAAAAAGCAGACTACCACTGTGGTATAGCTTCACATGACCTAATGCATGTGTAATGTGGTGAAAGTGAAGTTGCTCAGTCGTGTCCGACTCTTTGCGACCCCATGGACTGTAGCCTACCAGGCTCCTCTGTCCGTGGGATTTTACAGGCAATAGTACTGGAGTGGATTGCCATTTCCTTCTTCAGGGGATCTTCCCAATCCAGGGATCGTACACAGGTCTCCCACATTGTAGACAGACGCTTTACTGTCTGAGCCATCAGGGAAAATGGGGAGAAGTAGCAATAAAAAAAAAAAAAAAACAATTTGAAAGTTAATTGCTTAATTAAAAAATTTATTAAAACTATAAATAGATCTCAGAATCACAAACATCCCCAAGCACACAATATGTAAAGTAAATCATACCAAGGTACATAAAAATCAGATATGTGGATGACACCACTGTAATGGCAGAAAGTGAAGAGGAACCAAAGAGCCTCTTGATGAGGGTGAAGGAGGAGAAGGAAAGAGGCAATTTAAAACTATATATATATATAGTTTTTTTTTTAAAAGCTAAGATCATGGCATCTGACCCCACTACTTCATGGCAAATAGAGGGGGAAATGTGGAAGTTGTGACAGATTTCCTCTTCTTAGACTCTAAAATCACTGCAGATAGTGACTGCAGCCATGAAATCAGAAGTCATTTGCTTCTTGGCAGGAAAGCTATGACAAACTTGGACAGCATGCTGAAAAGCAGAGACAATACTCTGCCAACAAAAGTCGGAATAGTCAAGGCTATGGTCTTCCCAGTGGTCACAGTATGGTTGTGAGAGCTGGATTATAAAGGAAACTGAGGTCAGAAGAATTGATGCTCTTGAACTGTGGTGTTGGAGAAGACTCTTGAGAGCCCCTTGGACAGCAAGCAGATCAAACCAGTCAATCCTAATGGAGATCAATCCTGCATGCTTTTTAGAAGGACTGATGCTGATGTTGCAACTCCAGTATTTTGATCATCTAATGTGAACAGCTGACTCCTTGGAAAAGTCCCTGATGCTGGGAAAAGTTGAGGGCAGAAGGAGAAGAGGGCATCAGAGGGTGAGATGACAGGATGGCATCACTGATGCAATGAACATGAACTTGAGCAAACTTCAGTAAATGGTGAGGGACAGGAGGCCTGGCGTGCTGTAGTCCATGGGGTTGCAAACAGTTAGACATAACTGGGTGATTGAATAAAAACAAAATCAAAATCAAATTTCTGGAAGCCAATGATAAAGAGGATGTATTATTAGCAGTCTGAGAGATAAAATTTTAAATCTCATTAAATATGGGAAGCAAAGATAAGAATGGCAGAATTCTCACAGGAAACTAAGTCAGCCAAAAGGCAGAGTAGCTTCTTCCAAATATGTACAGAAAGAGAAGTTTGTCAATATAGAAGTCTACACAGAGCAGGAATAACTTTAAGAAATAAAGACAAAATAAAGACTTCTCAGGCATAAATATGCAGAATGTAAACCTGCATGAAAGAAATTTTAAAGTAAATCCTAGAAACAGAAGGGAAATGCTGTCATAGAGAAAGACAGATCTTTACATTTTTTTTTTTTTCCTTAAGGAGGAGGAAGCATTATCTAGCACAAAGGTTAGGAAACACAGACAAAAGGAGATTTGCATCCTTCAGCTCGGAATTTTCCTCCAGCCTGGGTGAGGAGAGCTGCCAGGGACGCTTTGAGCCCTAAATTTGAGGTGACTTCTTTACTTAGTAGGAAGGCAGGCACCTGACCCCGAACAGCCAGCAATATCACAATCAGCCCTGTACTAACCACACAAAGCCGGAGCCTCCACAGCCAGGGGCCACGGCAGCTTCCGCAGGGACAACATACGAGCTCAGGGCAGAGGAGGGGCTGGGAGCCTACTGCCATCCTCAGCCCATTACTCATGACTGAAGAGGCAAGATGCAAGGATGGAAAATAAAATTAAAAGATAAAACAAAACTGCCCTCTCCTCCCAGGTTCATCTGACCAATAGGAAAATATGAAATCTGAAAATGTAAGTGGTTGCAGCCCAACATTCAGCATTAAATCCACCGCTCCTTCCCCCACCCCCCATTTCCACTTCTTATTTTGATCTAAAAAATCATCCTCTTAGAGGCAGGTTCTTTAAAGGCAGGACTGATCATGGACAAAACCTTACTTGAGATGGTGTTCAACGAGGATCCTTGTTATAGAATGGCTGCATCAAATGTAACCCTCGCCCTGCTTGTCTCAGCTATGCACCGACTTGTTAGGTTACACCTTCCTTCCCAAGAGCATCTTTTTGTCAAATGGTATAAATTATGGTGCTCTCATCGCCTAGACGTCACCTGTGCTGTCTCCACACTCCTACTTACCCAGCGATGTTTTGAATGGAGACGCTTTTGGAAAGCACGACGCTCTGCTGGGACCGTCTGTTGGCAAACACGGGGGCGGCAGTGGTCTCATCGGCCAGAAGGACAGCAGACCGAGGGCGCTCCTTGGGCTGGGAGGCTGCACGGGAGAGGACACCCCCGAAGTGTCAGTGACTCGGGCCCTCCAGCACAGACCCGCCTGACGAGTATCAAACAGGAACAAACCGCTTTAAGAGATCCACCCTGGGAGTGTTAACTGGAGACAAAAACTCTACGGAGGTCAGTGTGGCGACAGTTACTGAAACTGTGGATGCCTATACCTATTGATCCAGTGGTTTCCTTCAGGACATGTTCATGCCACAAGATTTACTTGTTTACACTTGCAGTGACATACGACCAAAGGTATTCAGTGCAAAGTTCAGTAAAAGCAAAATGAGTTACCAAAACAAGGTCGGTTAATGAATCATAGTATGTCCTACTGGTGGGCACTATGAAGCTCTACAGTAAAACGAGGACGCCCTGCGCGAGCCGACACAAAAGTGCACGGTGACATGTTAAGGGGGAAGAGAAGGAAATCGAAGAGCAGAATAAAGTGTGCCCATTTCTATGTTTAATCCAAATTGGTGTCTGCTTTCATTTAAAGAAAAAAACTTGGAGAAGATAAACATTAAGAAATGGAGTTACCGGTGGAGTGTGATGGAAATGAGGCAATAAGGATAAAGAATCATGTGAAAGCACCATGTGTTTAAAACTATAATTCAAAGAGGAAAGGAGACTGAAAGAATCTTAAGGACACAAGCAGCCTCAGAGATGACGTAGGCCAGTGGTTTTCATGAGAGGGGCTTTTTAATTATGCAAATTCCCAGCCCTGTCTGTCCTGTGTGGGTGGGACCTAGGAGTCTAAGATGTTTTTTACCAGCTTCCCAAGAGTTTCTTCTGTACAATGTCTGAGAACACAGATTTAGACCAATTCCTCTAATTTACAAAGGAGGAAAACAACGTGTGTTCGATGTCACCCAGCTAAACTGTCCTCATAACTATTCCTTGTGCTGTTCATCACTCAGTCGTGTCCGACTCTTTGTGACCCCATGGGCTGCAGCATGCCAGGCCTCCCTGTCCCTCACCATCTCCCGGAGCTTGCCCAAGTTCATGGCCATTGCACACGCCCAAAGAGGACACTGGAGCTCTGATTTCGGGTCAGGGGGTCACACTGACATCTGGGCAACAGATGATCTTTCCGGGGTAATGAAGCTCCAGTCTCAGATGCGAGCAGCACTGTCCGTCCAGCCCTAGGGGCATCAAGGGCTGAAGGAAAGGGCTGGGGCAGCTGTTACAGCTTCACCGTATTACAGGATGTGCTTGACTTAATGAAATGGATAAAGCCATTCAAATTCTATTCAGAAGAAGGTGATGTAATCATCAGAAACCTGCCACACAGTGGCATGACCAGACCCTTCTTGCAGGAAATATGCAGGACACCAGGAGATGGGGGGCCTCGCCCAGCAGGGAAGAAGGGCAAGAGGCAGAGAGGCGAACAGGCTCTAGTGTGAGGGACTGGAGTACCTCAGGGTCTCCGAGGGAAGCTGGTGAGCAGATAAAATACGATGGACGAGCAGTTCCCCGGGGGGCTCAGCGGTAAAGAACCTGCCCGCCAACCGCAGGAGACAGGGGTTTGATCCCTGGTCCGGGGAGATCCCACGTGCTGCAGGACAGCTAAGCCCGAGTGCTGCAACTACTAAGCCCTTGGGCTCGAGAGCCCGCGCGCCACAGAAAAGCTTCCGCAACGAGAAGCCCGTGCACCGCAACCAGAGAGCAGCCCCTGCTTCCCGCAACTACAGAAAAGCCCGTGTGGCCACAAAGACCCAGCACGGCCAGAGAGAAATAAGTAACATCATTAAAAAAGACATCAGATGGAGGGAGAAACATCAGTCCTTGAATGGGGAAGTCCCTGACGTGAGGATGTGGACAGGCGGACGGGAAAAGAGGGCCTTCTGAGAGGAGGACCGTCTGAAGGAAGGGAGAAATGCTGGCGCAGCGCTAACGTGAAACGGGGATGGCAAGCAGAGGAGGCAGGCGGGGCGCGGGCAGGCAGACCAGGGCGATGGCTGGAGGAGCAGAGCCAAGTCAGCTGTCGAGAGCAACGTGCTTCAAGGGCAGCATGGGTGTGCGGGGAGGTGAGAGCGCTCCGTGGCTGCTGGAAGCCTTCCCCGCTCAGGGAAGCTGCCCACTGTCTCTGAGCCCCGGCACCCTTGCCCGCGAAGGCCACGGCAGCGGGAGCGTTCCCACTGAGGGGAGCCCACCGCCAAGGGCTTCACGGGCGTCCTCACTTAAACCCGACGACCGCCGGATGACACCACCACATCCTTCCACGGAGGAGGAACACGAGGTATGGGGGGTGGGGGGGAGCCGTAAATATTTGTCTGAGGTTATGCAGCTGCTAACACATTATTCACTAGACGATTTTTGCAGAAACTAACACGTGTGGCCAGCAATTTGTGAGGTAGGTGGATACCAATATAGTCATAATGTTCAGGTAACAAAAGATGTATTAATATGCCTCTGGTTAGTACTTTGTTAAGTAGGGTGCTAGGACTCAAATCCATACAATCTGAGTCCACCACCTGGACTCTTACTGCTACGTTACCTTGGTGGGTAAAAGGGGAATAAGAATACACATGGGGGCTAGAGCTAATATAATAGGTAGCTTTGGGGAAGACCTTTTTTAACTGATTTGAAAGAAAGCAGATTTCTGAAAGAAGAGATAAATGTCATAGAGCCAAAAAGAAAATTTAGTAAGAATAGGCTTGTAAAAGGTGTTGGGATGGGTTGGATCATTGGTTAAAGTCAGTGACAGTCTGACATAACTTTCGTCTAGGAATTTACATGCAAAGACAGGTAATAACTCGACTTTCGTCTGCCAGGACTCCACACCCTCGCCGCAGCACAGCCTGAGTGGCGGCTCCGAGCCGTCTGGAAGTGCTTAGAACAGTGGGCCGGGGGCAGCGGTCCTCACGCTCAAGTGTGGCCACCGTCATCACCTGGAGCGTCTCCTAAAACAGGGCACCGGGCTCCACCTCTGGACTCTCTGATGTTGTAGTCTGGGTAGGGCCCCAAACTGGCACTTATAATTGATCCAGGAACTGGGCCTTGAAAACACAGCCTGGGGGCGAGTCTCAACGGGGTTCTGTGAGCTAATTAACATGGTATTCATTACTGCGTAATTTATGGCAGTGGGTGGAGACAACTCAAGTCTTTGGGGGAACTGGCAATTAAAATGTGGTAAGAGATATTTTCAGAGGTACACATATGTCTGAAGATACGGCCGATTAGAGAGGTTTGCATTACACAGACCAGTGTGTACTAATGAGGGGAAAGGAGAGAGAGAGAATGGAGAATGAAAAGGGGA
>SJYC01011525.1:0-13663 GCA_006408675.1 Madoqua kirkii | reverse complement strand
AATCAAGATTTAATGATAGAAAAATTATGTAAATACAATAACTTAGAAATTTCTGAGATTTATCACTACGAAAAATAGTGATCAAAAGGCTTTTCCCCCTTTTAAAATTTTTATAATTTTTGTAGGTTACTTTCCATTTATAGTTATTTACAAAGCATTGGCTATATTCACTTTGTTGTACAATACATCCTTGAGCCTATCTTATTATAACCAATAGTTTGTTCCTCCCACTCCCTTTCCCTTGTATTACCCCTTTCCCTCTCATGGCTGATAACTACTAGTTTGTTTTATATACCTGTTAGTCTACTGCTTTTGTGTTACATTTACTGTTTTCTTTTGGTATTTTTTAGATTCCATGATGTAAGAAGTATCATATAGTCTGATTTATTTATCTATCTGACTTATTTCACTTAGCATATTCTTGCCAGGTTCACACATGTTGCTGCAAATGACAAAGTTCCATTCTTTTTCATGGCTGAGTAGTATTCCATTGTGCATGTATTCCACAGCTTCTTTATTCATTCATCTGTGATAGACACTTAGGTTGTTTCTATGTCTTGACTATTGTGAGTATTGCTGCTATGAACATTGGGGTGTATGTACCTTTTTGAATTAGTGCTCTTGGTTTTTTCAGCGATATATACCTAGGAGTGGAATTGCTAGGCCATAGAGTAGTTTTATTTTTAATTTTCTGAGGCCATTCTATACTGTTTTCCACAGTGACTGTACCAGTTTACATTCCACCTACAGTGTGGGAAGGTTCCCTTTTCTCCATACCCTTACAAATGTTTATTTGCATTCTCTTGATTATGAAACATATCTTCAAATGTATAAGGCCAGCAGGGAATCTACTTTGCCTTTCTGTGTGTATACTTGTTGAGATCTTCCTTAACAATTGTCCTGAGTTTAATGTATTGACTTTATTGTGTCTGGCTAATTGTGTTGTAAACACAAAAGACTGCTGCTAAACTTTAGAATACCACAAATTTGTAATTACTACTCTTATAAACATAATGGCTACCTACAAAATGCCATGGGTTTTATGGGTATTTCCTCATTTCAACTTTAGATATTCAATAAAGAGAGTATTATTTTTGCCTTCATATTACACTAAGGAATCAAAGGCACAGAGTATAAGCAGTTTAGCAAATGCTATACTTACACTCAGAGGAGAAACCAAGATCTGAAAAGTGGGAATTATGATCTTATTCTATATTCTTAAATTCTATGGCACATGTTACCAAATGAAATAACTCCTTTCCACAATAATTGGTTCTGCTATACTTATTAGGTAAGTGAAGGATATCTGTATTTGCACAGTCTTACCTACATCCTTGTTTAAAGCACATGATTCAACTTCTTGCCTTGAAATGTAACAGTTTACTCAACCTTTGAAATTTCAGTGATACTTGCTAATGATTGTGACCCTTAAAGTCATTTAGTAAATACTAAGAGTGATTATCTACTGTTTCCTGAAAGTGTGTTCCTTAAATTTTCCACTGGAGTATAATAGCAGTTATTTACACAAAAGTTATTTTGCAGAGAAAACCTTCAAAGAAAATAAACATTGTGAGTGTCTAAAAACATGTTCCAATATACTAATTTTCATTTTTGCTTTTAAAATATTTGATTTCATAACCCTTTTCTTTTTCAGCAAATTTCTAATTACTATGGTTCTGTGAAAACAATTTAAGAAAAGTGCCTTCTACTCTGTAATCATTAAAAGATACAAATTTAGGGTTAGTATGACATATCAGATTTATATCACTTCTTTATACTCTTTGTACATTTTAACTGAAGTCTCAGTTTTAGCATTTGTAAAGTGAGAATAACAATATGTATTCCATAAAATTTTGTGAAGATAAAATAGGTTACATATGTGGTAAATTTGCAGAGTGCCGCAAACTCTTTGGTGCTCTTTCCAGTAAAAAATAGAATCTGTTGGGTCTGAGATAATATGTGACTGTATTAACTGAAAGCTATGTTAGAAGTAATTATATTTCATTTAAGCTTTTGACTTGGTGTTATAAAAGCATGTCATCAAGCATAAAATGCTATCGTGCATCATACTGTAAAGAGGGTCTAAACCACGTAGAGAAGTTTCTGGGGCATGAAAAAACATGTTTGTTTGTTTGTTTGTTTTTTAAGAAGAGAGAAGTCAAGGTAAATAAAAATGATAGAGCACTTTGAAAGTGGATATTCCAAACCCCAAAATTCAAAATGAATATATGAAGTAAAATTGAACCACTAAGAGAAGTGTTATCAACACAAATAGCAAATTATGCACCACCACCCCCAAAACAATTCATCCCAAGCAATAAGAACTTGAAAAAATATTGTCAAAATCAACTATGGAAATCATCCAAAGGCTTGCACCAGTATGAGGAGCATTTGCTCAAGAAAAATCAATGTATCTTAGTAATAATAGTGAGCTTTGTGTCATTTTAGCCCATGATTTCCTACTGTATGGTTCCCTTAAAAATGAGCAGCCTTGCAATTACTGTAGTCAGGAACAACAGAAGCATGGCAATCACGAGAAGAAGTCAACAATTTTAGTTTCCCCAAAGTCCCTTTCTCAGAAACTTTGCATGATTTGACTTGTCTGCTATTTCCCTGGAAACTACCATTCACAGAATTTGTCATTATTTGACCTGACTCAGAACTCACTGTCTGCAACCAACATTTTTTTTGAGGGTATTTATTAAAATAATCAGTGACATTGCAACTATTTGAAGTGTAACAACAGATGGAGCAAACAAGATGCTGACCAAATATGTAACAGAAAACTTGGGGCTGGGGTGGTGGTGATGTTTCCACAAAGATTTTTGAAAAGCTCCAAAATATGTGGATATCTAGTAGGCTAGATACTATAGTACTGTGCACACGCACAGAAAAGACCCAGGAATGCCTACTCTCTTACTGCTGACTGATCATGAGGAAATGTGAAAGCAGGCAGTGAAGATTAAGGCAGAATTGTAAACTCCCTGGCTTGTCACTGATGGCATGATCCCAACAAATACTAAGAGTACCTGACAAAAATGGTATAGCCATTTGTTCAAGTATTTAAGGAAATATGTTCAATCACTAGTTGGCCACTATGCTACATGGAACAGAGACTTATGACCAAATTTTCTGAAAAATTAGTTCAAGAAAGTCACTAAGCAAGCCAGCAGAAACAACAACAAACAGCAGAAACAGCAAATCTTGGTAAGGGGGCAGATTCTCGGGTTCAACATTGCTGCATTATATTATCTAAAATAACTATGTCTCAACTAAAAATTATGAGAAATGCAAAGAAATGGGAAACTATATCTGATATGCAGGAAAAAAGTAGTCAATAGAAACTGTCTCAGAAGAGTCCGTCTATTGGACTCATTACAAAGACTTTAAATCTGATAATTTAAGGAACTAAATTAGACCACATCTAAGGAGCTAAAACAATATGAGACTGATTCCTCCCAATGTAGAAAATGTCAACAAAGAGACAGAACTTATTCAGAAGTAGAACAACAACAAGACACAAATAAAAATTATGTATTTAAAAATGTATTAATTGAGAAAACATGCATTAGAGGGTCTACAAAAGCAGATTTTTTTTTTCTGGCAAAACACAAAGAATAGAGGCATCTAGTCTGCAAAACTTCCCAGTGGTCATTTATGGTTGTGAGAGCTGGACCATAAATAAGACAGAATGCTAAAGAATTGATCCCTTTGAACTGTGGTACTGGAGAAGACTCCTGAAAAATCCCTTGGATAACAAGAAGGTCAAACCAGTCACTCTTAAGGGAGATCAACCCTGAATATTCACTAGAAGAACTGATGCTGAAGCTGAAATTCTAGTATTTTCACATCCAGTCATCTGATGTGAACAGATGACTCGTTGGAAAAGTCCCTGATATGGGGAAAGATTGAGGGCAGAAGGAGAAGAGTTTGTCAGAGAATGAGATGGCTAGACAGTATCACCAATGCAATGAACATGAACTTGGGAAAACTCCTGGAGATGGTGAGTGACAGGGAGGTCTGGCATGCTGGAGTCCATGGGGTCACAAAGAGTCAGACATGACTGGGAGACTGAACAACAAAGTCTGCAGAATAGAAAAAAAAATAGAAAGTAAGCAAGTTCTTGGAGATGTCTGGGACATGAATTGAAATATCAACATATGAATAATGGAAGTCTCAATGAATGAGAGAAAGAATTAGAAAAAATATATGAAGAAATAATATAATAATGTCTCAAATTAATGAAAAACTTTAATCTGCACAACCTAGAGCTTATTGAACTCTAAATGGGATGAGCTCAAAGAACCAAGATCTCATTGAACTCCAAATAGTATAAAGTCAAAGAAATCCATACCTAACCACATCATAATTAAACTGTTGAGAACTACTTGTTGTTGTTGATATTCAGTCACTAAATCTTTTCTCTTTGCAACCCCATGGACTACAGCATGCTGGGTTCCTCTGTCCTCTGTTATCTCCCCAAGTTGGCTCAAATTCATGTCCATTGGGTCAAGGATGCTATCTAACCATCTCATCCTGTGCCACCCCCCTTCTCCTTCTGCCTTCAATCTTTCCCAGCATAAGAGTATTTTCCAAATGAGTCACAAAGAGAAACCTTGAAATTAGCAAAAAATAAGTGACTACAAGATGAACCACAGATTTTTCCTCAGAAATCACAGAGGCCAAAAGAAAGTGGGGTGAAATAGTTAAGTGCTGAAGAAAAAGATTCTGAACAGTGTGTTCAATATCTTCTCAAACCCCATCTCATCAAAAAATTCCTTCAATAATGAAGGAGAGGTAGTCCAGATCAAGATGGCAAAGTAGAAATATCTTGAACTTACCTCCTCCTATGCACTCATCAAAGCTATAACTGCATATAGAACACCTATCTCTGCGAATGACATAAAGACTTAGCAGAACAGATTTTTGACAACCAAAGTTATAAAAAATGACACATCAAGGTTAGTAGGAGGCTGCAAAGATGCAGCCTTATCAAAACTCACATCCTGGGACTTCTCTGGTGGTCTGCTGGCTAAGACTCTGCACTGCCCATGCAGGGGACCCAGGTTCAATCCCTGGTCAGGGAACTGGGTCCCACGTGCTCCAACTAAGAACCAGACAGTCAAATACATAATAAAAATAGATCTTAAAAAGTCTCACATCCCCATTCAGTGATCCACAAGGAGGAGGGATGTCACCATTGTAGAGGTACCCCCCACCACCACATCTTGCTGTGAGAAACTGTGACTCTTCTCTTGAAAGACTCATAGACAAAGTCGCTTGCTCCAAATTCCAGTAGAGAGGCAGCAGCTTGAAGAACACCTGGATTATATGAAAAGAAGATCCACTGACTAATTTTAAGATTTATGCTTAAAAGACATATGGCAGGATCGTGGCACTTTCTCTAGTCATGGAAGTGCTGGTAAATCTTTTATTTTTGTTGTTAACTCTCCCCCAGATAATTGGCTCAGGCTTTTGTGGGTGTTATTTCTGTCACTCTTCATCAACCTAGCTAACACCAGGTGCCCCACCAACCCTACTGTTTCCCTGAGGACCCTGTACACACAACCTGCCCACCCCACTGGCCTCTTCAATTGGCTCCTGCCTTCTCCCACCTAAAGGACTGTCATGTCCATCTCCAGAACCCTTCCTAAGTGATTCACATTTGGGGGGCAAATCTGCATATCACTGCACTGATAGTACTCAGACCAGAACCTCCCATCAAACCAGGCCAAGGACCAGCCCCACTTACAGACTGTGTCCAGCAGTTAGAGCCAAGCAATGCACCCAGCCAGCCTGACCAGTTTCACTAACTAACATGCCTACAGCAATCATGGCTCAGCCACAATAAGAGGATACATGCAACCTGCAGAGATATGGTTGGAGTATTTGGCTCTGGTGACCAAGGAGAATTTTGCCACTGAGTCCCACAGGATATCTTTTCTGCATAGGGCCTCTCTTTCAAGACTGGGGGACATAGCTGATATATTCAACACATAGAAACAAAAAGAGGAGACAACAGGATACCTTTCAAATAAAAGAGAATAGAACAAAACCTCAGAAAAAGAACTAAATGAAACAAAGATAAGCAATCTACTAGATAAACAATTCAAAGTAATATTCATAAACATGCTTAATAGCTAAAGAGAAGAACAGATAAAGACAAGATTAACAGATATAAATGCAGAAATTGACATTAATAAAATAATGATAAGGGACTTCAACACATCATTTCCATCAATGGATAGAACACCCAGATAGAAAATAATTAAGAAAACATTGGGCTTAAACAACACATTAGGTCAAACTGATTTACTAGACATATACAAACATTCCACCCCAAAACAGTAGAGTACACATTGCTTCCAAGGCACATGAAACATTCTCCAGGATAAATCACATGCTAGAACCAAATGAGTCTCAATAAAATAAAGGTTGAAATTATACAAGCATCTTTTCCAACCACGATAGTACAAAACTATAAACCAATTATAAGAAAACTGGGAAAAAAAACCACAAATACGTTCACACTAACCAATATGCTCTTTTACATCACAAATGTGTCAGTGAAGAAACAGGGGGATTAAAAAATACCTTGAGACAAATAAAATTGGAAGCACAGTGTTCCAAAATCCACAGGATGCAGCAAAAGCAATTCTAAGAGGGAGGTCTAGAGTGATATAGGTCTACCTCAGGAAACAAATGAAAAAAAGAATCCTTCAAATAAGCAATCTATCCTTATACTTAAAAAGGGAAGAAAATAACAAATAAAGCTTAATGTCAGTAGAAGGAAAGAAATAATAAAGATTAGAGTGCAAATAAATGAAATAAAGAAAAAAATTAAAACCACTGAAACAGATCAATGGAACTAACACTTATTTGTGAAAAGATAAGCAAAACTGAAAAAAACCTTCAGTCAGATTCAACAGAGAAAGAAAAGACCCAAATAAATAAATTCAGAACTGAAAGAAAAGTTACAACTGACATCACCAATATACAAATGATCAAAAGAAAGTATACTTATATGCCAAAAAAATTGGACAGCCTTGAAGAGTGGATATATGTCTAGAAACATATACTCTTCTAAGACTTAATCAGGAAAAAATAGAAAATCTGAAAAGAACAATCATTAATAATTAGACTGAATCAATAATCCAAAAACCTCTCAACAAACAGAAGTTTTCTAAATCAACATTAAAGATTTTGTTGAATGTGAACTTAATGTAACTTAGAGTGTGCATATTTTTTATACTTCCCAGACTATAAATTAGGAAAAAACGAATCATCCTAGATTTGGAAAATTGCTTGACATTACTTTTGATCTTTTTCTTTTCCGTAAACTGGCTGAAGATTTTTAAATGTATTGTAAGGGGCGGAGGTGAAGCCAATACCAGTGGAAGCTGTCGTTTACTCCACTGGATTGCGAGTTATTTGAATGGATTAGCCAAATCAACTTTATAATATAGTCCTAACATAATAATACTCAAGTTATTAAGAATGGTTGCCTCATAGAACCTGGAAAAATTATTAGCAGACTGAATTTTTATCATTCAGTCTTATGAATACTATAGATGAAGAAAATACAAATTTTTTAACAGGAGACATTCATACATATTCATTTTAAAGGGCAATTTTTCCTCTGTTTTTGCACTCACATGAGATTATCAGAGAATGGAAAAAAAGATGAAATACATTTAAGTAAAGAAGCTAACAGTTTCAGAAGTAAAGACTTTTTTGTTGTATGCATCATAAGTACTAAAGCCCCTACAGATAGTTTAGCTCTGCCAAAATATTCATGAAACACAATGAACAAAAACCTACAGCAAAGCACAAATTTTGTGGTATATTACAAAAAGATGCATTCGGATTACCATATGTGAAGTGTATGCTCAGTTCAAGTGACACACAAGCTTTACTTCAATTTCTGTAATCTCAAATAAGTTCTGCTATATGTCTTGATTTACCATGAAAGTTAACTGTCACATTTTAGGCAAATAAAAATTATTAAAATTTGACAGCTGGCAAATTTATGCTAACATCTGGTAACAAATCATTCCTGACAGTTTAATAGTTTACTTCTTATTGCATAGCTATTAATATTATAAAGATAAAAAAGGAAAAATTATAGCACTTGACTAACATATTCCCTAAAGTGATAGAAAGAATGCACTGTTTATCTTAATGGTAAGAAATGTCATCTTTTCATGTCTGAGGTTTGAAGTAGATTGGAACCAAGTAACTATAAACATGGATGGCATCACGCAGTGCCATAAGCTAAAAAGACAATTGAAAATTTCTGAATTCAGAATGACATAATAATATATTTGCAGTATGTGAGGGAAATAGATAAAATAGTGAAAACAGATTATGGCAATAGAGTTTTGCCAAGAAAATGCACTGGTCGTAGCAAACACCCTCTTCCAACAACACAAGAGAAGACTCTACACATGGACATCACCAGATGGTGGACACCGAAATCAGATTGATTATATTCTATGCAGTCAAAGATGGAGAAGCTCTATACTGTCAACAAAAACAAGACCAGGAGCTGACTGTGGCTCAGATCATGAACTCCTTATTACCAAATTCAGACTTAAACTGAAGAAAGTAGGGAAAACCACTAGACCATTTAGGTATGACCTAAATCAAATCCCTTATGATTATACAGTGGAAGTGAGAAATAGATTTAAGGGCCTAGGTCTGATAGATAGAGTGCCTGATGAACTATGGAATGAGGTTCCTGACATTGCATGGGAGACAGGGTTCAAGGCCATCCCCATGGAAAGGAAATGCAAAAAAGCAAAATGGCTGTCTGGGGAGGCCTTACAAATAGATGTGAAAAGAAGAGAGGTGAAAAGCAGAGGAGAAAAGGAAAGATATAAGCATCTGAATGCAGAGTTCCAAAGAATAGCAAGAAGAGAGAAGAAAGCCTTGAGAGTCCCTTGGACTGCAAGGAGATCCAACCAGTCCATTCTGAAGGAGATCAGCCCTGGGATTTCTTTGGAAGGAATGATGCTAAAGCTGAAAGTCCAGTACTTTGGGCACCTCATGCGAAGAGTTGACTCATTGGAAAAGACTCTGATGCTGGGAGGCATTGGTCGCAAGAGGAGAAGGGGACGACGGAGAATGAGATGGCTGGATGACATCACGGACTTGATGGAAGTGAGTCTGAGTGAACTCCAAGAGATGGTGATGAACAGGGAGGCCTGGCGTGTTGCGATTCATGGGGTTGCAAAGAGTTGGACGCCACTGAGCAACTGAACTGAACTGAACCTATGCATTGATAATTTAATACAATATCACTTTCTTAGTTAAGCCTGCTAATTATCATAGAGAGTAGAAGTTCTAAATGGCACTTTAACAAGAAAGCTCTAGACTCCAGGTGAGGTAAGGTGAAGTCACTCAGTCATATTCAACTCTTTGCAACCCCGTGGACTGTAACCTACTAGGCTTCTCTGTCGTGGGATTCTCCAGGCAAGAATACTGGAGTGGATTGCCACTTCCTTCTCCAGGGGTCTCCCACATTGGAGGCAGATGCTTTAACCTCTGAGCCACCAGGGAAGCCCAGGTAACAATTAATTAAAATCTTGCTCAAATTCCTGGCATTGGGATATAAGTGTTATTTTCTGTCACTGGTCTTTTTCAAGGGAGGAATAATTTTCTTTTCAATTTTCAGTTCTATAGTCATGATTTTAGTCACTTTCATCCTTAAGTCACTTTTATTAATTTCTGGATGTTACCCCCAAAGAATACAATAAATAAAAGTAAAATCTGAACTAAACAATAAATTGTGTCCATGAAGATAAAAGCTGAATTGGTATGTTGAGCATCTGCATTGTAGTTCTGGCTTGGTATTGTGTTAAATCACTGTCCATCCGTGGGCACACTTTGCATACTTTAAAATGAGAGGGTTGCATATTATAATCTTTACAGTCATTTCTAGGTCTGAACACGCATTTGCTCTTAGACTATGAAACTGAATTTAGAAAATATAGTCAACCATAAATTGATTGATTTAACTGGCTAAATAAGATATGTGGTGGAGTGAAGTCACTTAGTCGCTTCCGACTCTTTGCGACCCCATGGACTGTAACCTACTAGGCTTCTCCGTCAATGGGATTCTCCAGGCAAGAATACTGGAGTGGACTGCCATTTTCTTCTCCAGGGGATCTTCCCAACCCAGGTATTGAACCCAGGTCCCCCACATTGGAGGTAAAGATAATTTTGCTCATTTATATTGTTGTGAGTATGTAACTGTCACTCATAAAGACTGTATGATTAAGCAAGAATATTGACATTTTTGTGTTTTAAAGTAGACAATTTTAAAAAATATATACAACCAAAGTTATAGATTAAATAATTTTCAATCTTGATAACAAATTCTAACATATAGAGTAACAGTTCTAAAATGGTGTCTAAAATCCTATTTTGAGTGTGAGCTCAGTCGGTCAGTCGTGTCTCACTCTGCGACCCCATTGACTGCAAACCCCACGAGCCTGCCAGGCTCCTCGGTCTACGGGATTCTCAAGGCAAGAATACTGGAGTGGGTTGCCATTTCCTCCTCCAGGGGCATCTTCCTAACTCAGGAATCGAACTCATGTCTCCCACATTTCCTGCATTGGCAGACGGATTCTTTAACATTGGGCTACCTGGGAAGTTTTTTGGATGCTCCTGTGTTTTGTTTCATGGTTGCATGTTAGGTTGTAGAGTTAAAAAATCTAAAAATAATCAAAGGCTAAGTATTCATTTGCTCTAGAGCACTCATATATAATTTATGGATGGATTTGCACTTCCCTAACTCCTGAGCCTCAATTCACTTTCAAATACACGAAGTGTCATTTGAAGAATACAGTGGGCTCTTAATGAAATTTTCTGGGTCTTATGTTTTAAATGTTTAAGAGGTTCATATTTTAAACCTGGTAAGAATACCAGAGTAACCTTCATACATTTTCTTAGTCTACAAGCTGAAATCAACTATATGACTTTTGTAAAAGAGAATTTAAGTTCCAAGTCATATTACTTTTTTATAACAGATACTGTATCCTATATCAAATGTCTTATGAAAATATTATATTTTCACTTTCGGCAATTTTAGGAAGAGTATTCATTTGAGAGAAAATGTTATTTTATTATTGGTAGTTTCTGTTGTCATTGATACTCATAATTATTTTTTGGAAGATTTAAGATCAACAGAAGGCAGATGAAAAACAAATAAACTGTTTGAGAGCTAGATTAATAGATGAATAAATCTCTGAAGCTGACCACTATATATTGATAATAAATATCAGAAAATGCATTTACAATGACTGGTTATTTTTGTAGAATAACAAAACAATGAAAGTTTTGTTTTCTCTGAAAGTTCTCACTGTTGAGTTGCCTTCATGGTTAGTCATTCAGTCATGTCCGACTCTTTGTGACCCATTGGACTGTAGCCCACCAGGCTCCTTTGTCCATAGAGTTTCTAAGGCAGAATACTGAAGTGGGTTGCCATTTCTTCCTCCAGAGGATCTTCCTTATCCAGGGATAAAACCCAGGTCTCTCGTGTCTCTTTCCTTGCAGACAGATTCTTCACCCTGTGAACCAGCGGGGAAGCACCTTAGGAAATCACTAAATTAAGCACTCGCCTTTGGGAAGCACTGATATTTGCACTGCAGGAGCAATGGGCGGAGATCACTCAGAGAAACATGATTATATGCTTTAAAGAAATTAACAAGCCAGATAGAAACTGGATACCACCATCCTTACATCCACTTGGAATGTTCTCTTGCTTCGTTATGTTTCCACCTTAGTCCCTGGCTTGATACATTTAAGAAATTTTAAAAAGAAGAGTGGAGGTGGTGTGCTATGGAAACCTGAAACATGAATTTCTTTATTGGTCCAAATTGTCATCCTTTTCTATATTCAATGTCATGTAACTTTTCAGCTTATCCAACTTAAAGATATTTATTATTTATTAGTTCTACCCCTTGACCTTGGACTTTGCCTTGTGACATTCTTAGATCAATAAAAGAGAACAGATATGACAGTGAATCATCTCTGTATTTTGACTTCAAAAGATCTTTTGTATAACCATATGCTTTCCTTCAACTCCATCATCTCAATGAGATAAATATGCCCAGAGCAGCCTGCTGGTTGAGGAGAAGGAGTAACAAGTGATGCATAGCAGCTATGCCAACTAAGCTGCTGCAGCCAAACCTAGTGTAAATATAAACAAATGCTTATTGCCCTGTGCTGCCGAAATTTTATCTTTATATGGTGCTCCTCTTTACCTCTAGCAACATTTCTGGTTATAAAGTATATAGAATCTATATGAGTATAGTCACTCTATTTTATTGTATTGCTGTCATGATATATATTTTCCATAATTTTATTTTGAACCTATTCATATCATTGAATCAAAAATATATCTCCTTTAGATAGGATACAAATGGGTCATTTTTTAACCCATGTTGAAAATCTTTGCCTTTTAATTAGATTGCTTAATTTAAGCATATTTAATATCATTAATGATGTAGTTGAATTTATATCTGCCATTTTTACTTTTGTACTCTATATTCCCTGTCTTTTTGCTCCTATGTTTTTCCTTTACTGCTTTCTTTTGCATAAACTGGATTATTTTCTAACATAGCATTTTAATTTCTTTAATTTTTTAAACATACATATACTTTTTATATTAGTCATGGCTCAGTGATTTACTATATATGTCTAAATATATCAGAATCAGCTTCATATTTATACTAGCTTACTTCTAGTGACATATAGAAAGACTGCTGCTGCTGCTAAGTCACTTCAGTCGTGTCCGACTGTGTGTGACCCCATAGACGGCAGCCCACCAGGCTCTATTCCCAGGATTCTCCAGGCAAGAACACTGGAGTGGGTTGCCATTTCCTTCTCCCTTTTTTGTATTCTTATACATGTTACATCCATAATGTTACAAACTGAATAATAAGTTGCTATCATTATTATTGTACTGCCTATAGTCATTTCCTCAGCCCAATACAGCTTTGCACACACCCTTCTACTTTGCACTGTTTTTTTTAATATAAGTATATATTTCTGTATCTTATATGTACAATATCTTATATACATGCTGTTTAATAATTGCTTTTTAAAGTAGTTAAGGAAAGAAAAGCAAACATGCATTTATACTCTCTCTTATAACTGCACAATTAATGGTGCTTTTTTTCACATGGATTTGATTATCTGGCATCCTCTGCTTTGAGAGTCAAGAACTTTCTTTAGTACTAAGGTGGATCTGGTAACAACACATTTTCTCAGACTTTGTTTATCTAGTAAAGCCTTTATTTCATCTTCTTTTTTTTTTTTAAGATAGCTTTGCTCGATTCTGATTGACAGTTTTTTATGTATCTTTAAGTACTTTGAACATATTAACTGACTTTCTGATGGCCTCCATTGTTTCTGATAAGAAGACAGCTGTTAATCTTATTGGGGGTCCCCTTATAAGTGAGGAGTCATTTTTTTCCTCTTTCTGGTTTCAATATTTTCTATGTGTCTTTGACAATCAGCACATTTACTATGATGTGTTTTATCTATTATGTTTCAATATATTTCAGAAGTTTTTAATCTTTATTTGAATTTTTCTGCTCCTTTCTCTTCCTCCTTTACTTCTTGCATCCCTATTATGCATTTGTTGGTGTGCTTA
>SJYC01011524.1:0-13247 GCA_006408675.1 Madoqua kirkii | reverse complement strand
GGCAAAGTGAAATCTCTTCTTTTTAACATGCTGTCTAGGTTTGTCAGAGCTTTCCTTCCAAAGAGCAAGCGTCTTTTAATTTCATGGTTGCAGTCACCATCCACAGTGATTTGGGAGGGAGCCCAGGAAAATAAAATCTGTCACTGCTTTCACTTCTTCCCTTCCTATTTGCCGTGAAGTGATGGGACCAGATACCATGATCTTGTTGTTTTTTTTTTTTTAATGTTGAGTTTTAAGCCAGCTTTTTCACTCTCTTCTTTCACCCTCAGCAAAGGGTCTTTAGTTCCTCTACAATATTGGGCAAAATCATTTAACACAAAGCCTATTTTATAAAGTGTTGAATATATCATGTAATTTATTGAACACTGTACTGAAAGTGAAAAAGAATAGCTGTCTGGGTGCAGAATAGTTGTCTGGCTAATGGAGAGCTGTGGCTTCTGCCGTTGCTCAGCATCATGACAGGGTATTACACCACGCGTCACTAGCCCAGGAAAAGTAACAGTTTCTGCTTAATGCATATTGCTCTAGCACCACCATGAAGTTGAAAAATTGTAAGTCAAACCACCAGAAGTAAGAGACAGTCTGTACGTTATTCCTTTCTATGGTCAAATAATATTCCATCCTATGGATAAACCCATTTTCTTGATCCATTCATCATTCCAGCCCCTCTTTGGGCAGCAATAAAATGCTCAGAATGAAAAGTAAATTTCCAAATGCACACATCCACTTGAGCAGACATGTGTTTACTACGATGGGGAGCAGAGCACCAGTGAGTCAGCGCTGAGACCTGACCAGACTCACACCTCAGCCCTGCTTTTGTTCTGAGCTTAATCTCATGGCATGTCCTGTTTTGGTTAATCTCTCCCAAAACCCTCTTATTGTGATCACATTTCTATTGTACTCCCTAACTTCCCTTCCTTGATTTGATTTCCGGTTATGAATATGACCTGTTTATTTGGTTCAGGGTTACTCTGATTTAAGCACACCAGATGTGTATAAGAGACAGGTCTTTTTGCTCCTATGTTTTTCCTTTACTGCTTTCTTTTGCATAAACTGGATTATTTTCTAACATAGCATTTTAATTTCTTTAATTTTTTAAACATACATATACTTTTTATATTAGTCATGGCTCAGTGATTTACTATATATGTCTAAATATATCAGAATCAGCTTCATATTTATACTAGCTTACTTCTAGTGACATATAGAAAGACTGCTGCTGCTGCTAAGTCACTTCAGTCGTGTCCGACTGTGTGTGACCCCATAGACGGCAGCCCACCAGGCTCTATTCCCAGGATTCTCCAGGCAAGAACACTGGAGTGGGTTGCCATTTCCTTCTCCCTTTTTTGTATTCTTATACATGTTACATCCATAATGTTACAAACTGAATAATAAGTTGCTATCATTATTATTGTACTGCCTATAGTCATTTCCTCAGCCCAATACAGCTTTGCACACACCCTTCTACTTTGCACTGTTTTTTTTAATATAAGTATATATTTCTGTATCTTATATGTACAATATCTTATATACATGCTGTTTAATAATTGCTTTTTAAAGTAGTTAAGGAAAGAAAAGCAAACATGCATTTATACTCTCTCTTATAACTGCACAATTAATGGTGCTTTTTTTCACATGGATTTGATTATCTGGCATCCTCTGCTTTGAGAGTCAAGAACTTTCTTTAGTACTAAGGTGGATCTGGTAACAACACATTTTCTCAGACTTTGTTTATCTAGTAAAGCCTTTATTTCATCTTCTTTTTTTTTTTTTAAGATAGCTTTGCTCGATTCTGATTGACAGTTTTTTATGTATCTTTAAGTACTTTGAACATATTAACTGACTTTCTGATGGCCTCCATTGTTTCTGATAAGAAGACAGCTGTTAATCTTATTGGGGGTCCCCTTATAAGTGAGGAGTCATTTTTTTCCTCTTTCTGGTTTCAATATTTTCTATGTGTCTTTGACAATCAGCACATTTACTATGATGTGTTTTATCTATTATGTTTCAATATATTTCAGAAGTTTTTAATCTTTATTTGAATTTTTCTGCTCCTTTCTCTTCCTCCTTTACTTCTTGCATTTGTTGGTGTGCTTAATAGTATGTCACATTTCAATTTTCTTTATTATTTTTTTCTCTATATTGTTTAGCTTGAATAACCTCTATTGATCTGTCTTTGACTTTACTAATATTTTCTTATGCCAGTTCCAATCTGCTTTAGAACTCCTCTAGTTATCTTTTTTTAATTTCAGATTTTTTATTTTTCACTTCATAGTATCTACTTGATTCTTTGGCACGGTTTCTATCTATTTATTGATATAGATGGTCAGTCATAATTTGTATTTTATCTGTTATCAGGCTTTCCTTTAGCTCTATGAACATATTTATAATGATTCTTTTAAATATTTTTTCTCTTAAACACAGCATCTAATCACTCATAGTTGTACAGTCTTTTTTAAAAAATTTTTTTTCCTTTTCCCCCAAAGTAAGGGTTTTATTTTCCTGTTACTGTGCATTTTTCATCCATTTTTGTTAGTAACTGGAGGTTTTTGACCATGTATTGTAGCAGCTCAGCGCTGGTGCCCTCCTGCCTCCCTATGCCCACTTTCCATGCCCAGGTCCCTGCCTTGTTGCTTCCCTGGTTAGTTTTAATGACTATATAACTCTAGTGACTTAACACACCCTCCCCCCAATACACACATATAATTTCAATTATCCAGTGCAGTTTTGTGTATGCCCACATTCATCCTGGGATAACAATGGTTTGGGTAGTACTCTTTCTCTAGCAACATTCAGATATTAACCTCCACTAGTTGCCTGCTGATTCCTGTCATGTTTCAACAATTCTCAGGGATATAAACTGTTGTACAAATGAATCCAATCATATTGTGTCTCTTTTGAAGGAATAGTTGATGAGATCAATGCATTATATGTTTTTCAGAACATAAGAGGACCTCTCTCAGCTGTCTTACCTCACTAGTTCTGTCCTCAAGCTAGCCAGACTATAGTTTAGGTTGTACCTTTGGTTAAATTTACTAATATCTTCCTGATTTCTTCTCACCACAAGCTTCACTGTTCTTGAGCATGCCTTCATGCTTAAACTTTCCCATACTCTGCTACAAGTGAATTCAGGTCTTTTGAGAAGAGATTAGAAGCTGTTTTAACCCTGATCCCTTTCTGAGCTAAAATCTCTGAGCTGTGTCTCTGGAGCTGGGATGGGGACAATGGAAAACTTCCTCCTCTTTGGGGGGGGAAATGTTGCCCCTATAGGAAATGAGCACTGGGTGGAGTGGCGGCCAGCAGTAGCTTGTGTCTTTTTTGGCTTGCTTCTCCTTACATGGAATCACTGTTTTATGAGCCAGGACAAAGGAATTTGTGACACCAGCATTCTCAGTGCACCATACCTATGGTAGAATCAACATTCCATGAGTGAGGGTTAGTATAAGGGTGCTTTTCACCTCTTTTTGTTCCTGGGACTTAGCCTCAGTACTGTGCATTTGGGGAAAACATGAGTAATGCTGAAATTTTACTCCTCCCAAAGCCTTCTGGCCGGCAGCCATGAGGCAAGGCCCTGGGTTTGTGGCTGCAGCAATTTGGAGTGGAGGTAGTCATCTTGGTCCAAATACTCCAAACTGTCACCATTCCTGTTGATGTTTACCAATTTTCCTTAATAAACATTTCTTCATTTGTTATTTGTCCTTAGGACCATTTCCATGGGTTTGTGTCCACACTAGCTTCACTGCCGAGCAGGTCAACAGTGCTCCCCATGCTGTCTTGCCAGAAGTTGTGTGTGGATGCTCAGCCATGTCTAACTCTCTGTGACCCCATGGACTATAGCCCTCCAGGTACCTCTGTTCATGAAATTTTGCAGGTAAGAATACTGGAGTGAGTTGCCATTTCCTATCAGAGATTTTCTTGATCCAGGGATTGAAACCGCATTTCTTGAATCTCCTGGCAGGTGGGTTCTTTACCATTGCACCACCCAGAAGCCACTTGCAAGAAGTTAATTTATTTTCTTATAGACATGGATAGTTGTTAATCAGTTGATCTAAGAAAGAGATGGAGAAATTTATTCAAGCTAGATTTGAGTATTATAATGTGGAAAGGGCATCTGAAAAAGCTCTGAGAACTGTTCAGCAAGTCAGAAATCAAGGCACAGTTATATAAGTTTTTTGAGACAGAGGGTTGAATATCAAGTGATGTGTTATTGATAGTTTACATAATCCACATCTACATATTATGTCATGGGACATGGGGTCCCTTAGAAGATCAAGAAGGTATGTGATCTTTTAAGGAGTTATCTTGTTGATGCTGGGAGAATGTTGTTGTTTAGAGTTGAGCAGGATTCCTACCAATGGGAGAGTTTTGGTGATGTAAGAGATTTGGTCAATGCACAGTGCAGATACACAGTACTGGGTGAGGGGAGAGAGGAGGCCAAAGGGCAGGGAAGATTTATTTTTGTTTGCTTAAATTTCTCTTGTATTCCATAAAATATGACTTTTACTTCACAGCTACATCTGCAAATATTCATATATGTGTACACACATGTTAATATATTAATGTATAGCTCCTGCCTTTGTCAGCTGAAAAGATGCAGAATCAGTGATTCCTCCCAGTAACAGTGAATACATCTAGCACCCATTTATTGGATTGCAATATGATTGTCTAATAAAAGAAACCAGAGCTTCTTAGGAAAAAAAAAAAAGCTGTTTGATTCTGGGACTGGGGCAGAATATACACATGATGAGCATAAAATGTCTTGTGGTGCCGTAAAATTAGGAAATACTCAAACACACACACACACACACAAGATTTATAAAAGGGACATGGATCTAATTGAAAGGCCTCCCAGTGGGCAAAGCTGGAAAAAAATTAGCAAATTAAATACAGTGATATTGAATCATAATCCAAAGAAGAAAGTAAATATCCATGAATCCATACTGTTATAAATAAATGATAGCATAAATAAATAAATGGGAGGGAAGAAGCAAATCTCTTGTGGAGAAGAATCTCCTGTGCAAAGAACTTATGTATATATATTCAACCCTCAGGGACTATAGCATCATCCCCCATTTATTAACAGAGGATTCTGACAATCACTACTTCAGCCAGGTTATCAAGGTCAACATCAACAGTGAGAAGCTGTATTCAGAGTATCTACTGATAGTATAGAGTGATGAAAAAGGCACTCAAAAAAAGATGTAAATTTTATTTGAAAAGTGGTGAATAGATGCACCTTCAATGCTGTCAATATCTATGGGAAAGATATCCCAGTGTGATGACTACCCAGTGCTAAGATCAAAATACATCTGGTGTGTCTGAGGCACAATAAAAAGAAAAATAAGTCTGGAGTAGAATGAGCAAGGGGAAAGTCATACTAGAATAGGTCAGGAAATGTAACAGAGGAGAAAGGAGGCAAATTATTTTATGATTTAGAGGCCATTTTAAGGACTTGGGTTTTCCTGTGGGTGAAATATAAGTCATTGGTGTGCTATGAAAGAGTTACTTTGTGTTTGAAATAAACTGAAAAAGATGGAAGAGAATCAAAAGTGGAAGCAGAAATGCTGGTTGTGACAATCCAAGGGAGAGTTGGTAATATTAGCAATGGGGATAGTGAGAAATGTTTGACTCTGGATATAATTTGAATGTAGAGCCAAGCCGATCTTCTGATTGACTGTGTGGTGTAAGAAAAAAACATATCAAGAATGACTCTAAATGTGGGAGGAACCTACAAGGATAGAAATATCATTAGTTGTGATGTAATTGGGAAAGGTTTTGAGGCAAAGATTAGAAGCTCACTTTCAGGTGTGCTTGGCTTGAGATATGTACTAGCATCTCAGTAGAGGTAATTAAGTAAGAAAAAGAAGTAAAGAAATCTGGAATTCAGCACGTCAGGGAATACAGAAACAGATGTACTAAGAACTGCCAATGATGTAGGAGAAGAAGAACCAGAGCCAGGAGGAGAGGGAGGAAAAGGGAGAAGGGGGAAAGAAGGAGGGAGAGAGGTCTATGATGCTAAGGGAAAAAAAATATTTCCAGGAAGGAGGAAGTCTGCTGTGGTAAATGTTGCTGTTGGATCAGTTAGGCAACTGAGAATTGACTTTGAGTTCAGTAGTATGAAAGTCATAGCTACCATAACCAGCCAGTGCTAGCTGAAGGGGAGTGTAGAAGTGATGAACATCTTATTGAGCCAGGAAATATAAACTGTTTTAAAGAGTTCTATTGTATGTGGGAATAAACAAAATGACAGTAAACTGAACTTTGGAAGTATAGTCAAGAGAGGTTTTTCGTGAATACAAAAATATTTATACATTGGTGAGCAGGATTCGGTAGAAATAGGAAAACAGTGATGCTCTAAGAGGGAAGGGGGGATATGCTGGAGTGGAGGTTCTGAGTAGATGGAAAGGATTGGTATCTTGTACAAATGGGGAAGATTGGTCTTAAATAGGAGCATGGAGAATGCACCTAAGATAAGAGGAACGAAAGAAGAGAAAGTAGCTACAGATGCTGCTGAGCTGGATAGATATGGGGTGAAAGTTTACTCTGTTCCTGTTGCTTCCATTTTCTATTACTGCTAGCATTATTATTACTATCACTAGTGATAACTACCTGCCCTAGTTTAAAATTTTATTCTGATGCCCAAATAAGTTTATCATTGTTCTCTATAGTTGTCCTTGGTATCCGGTGGGGGGTGGGGGAAGGCAGTTTCCTAGGATTCTAGAGGATAGCAATATCTGAGAATGTTCAAGTCCCTAGCTTAAAATGACTTACTACAGACAGCCCTCTGTACCCACAGGTTCCACATTAGTGGGTACCAGGGGTCAAGGGTAGAACTGAAAAAGATGATTAAACTTCATGTCACATTCCACATTCAACAGATCAGACAATGAATAGGTTGTGATGTCACAGATAATAATATCTGCCCTAAATTGAACACTTCTTAATGACACTATTCTTTTAAAATTAGCTGTTTTTTAGATTTTTATGTTCTTTCAGTGAAATATTGTAATGATTTGACAGACTCAAATTACTCCTTCTTCAGTTGAAAAACAGATCATTGGAAATGATGACAAGAGTTACCTTTCTCTAAATGGAATACCTTAACACAATGATATCAAGGCTCTGTGGATGTAAATAAATGATTGGTTGCCTCTGGAACACATAAGCACAAAAATATAAGATTCCCATAAGAAGGTCATTGATCATTAGTAATGCCGGTCTGAGAATCATTATTCAGTCCTAGAAATTGCTCAACATACAATGGGTAATCAATAAATGCTTTGATTGATACATGGATGGATGGAACTAAATCTGCATGATATCCCAAATAGTAACCTATGCTCCAGGTTATCTGAGATAGTTCAGTGGAAGAGCATAAGGGAACATGTCTATTTATAAGAGCAAATATTTTATAAAGGGTTGATTAAATGAGTCTTTTCCATCATGGAAAGGAGGTAGAAAAAATAGAAATGTCCTAATCTATTGCTAGGTCATAAAATAAAGAGAAGAGGGAAGAAGGAAGGAAGGAAGAAAAAAATGAAGAAAAAAAAATAAAGTGAAGAAACTATTCATTTCCTTGCATCTCTCACAAAATTTCCAGCCTTCCCCCTTGTCTTTAACTTGATGTGCACCCAGGACAGTGGTTAACTATAATGTAATCTGTGCTGCTTCCTTGGGACTCCAGCCAAATCTCCATCTGTAAAGGTTTTTAGGTGAAGGAAAACTAAATATTAAATTCTTCTATGTGATAATTATGTGTGTGTATTAGTCGCTCGGTCATGTCCTATTGTTTGTGACCCCATGGGCTGTAGCCCTCCAGGCTCCAGTGGGAATTCTTAAGGCAAGAATACTGGAGTGAGTTGTTATTTCCTTCTCCAGGGGCTCTTCACAAACCAGGGATCAAACACGGGTCTTATGCGTTGCCAGCAAATTCTTTACTGTCTTAGCCACCAGGGAAGCCTGATATCTATATACTCAGCTACAAACATACCCATCTATGTTTTTGTGATTAAACTGTCATCATTTTCTCCTCTACATGCCCAGAATGTGTCAACATGAGTCTATAGTAGAGGCCAAAACCTTTTTAAATTCTGGAAAATCCAGTGAGGGGAAAAATGTATTTGAATTTTCCACTCAAATAGAGGGATATTTTGTCAGAAAGCGAAAGTGAAACTGAAGGTTGCTCAGTTGTGTTCAACTCTTTGTGACCCCATGGACTATACAGTCTATGGAATTCTCCAGGCCAGAATACTGGAGTGAGTAGCCTTTCCCTTCTCCAGGGGCTCTTCCTAACCCAGGAATCAAACCCAGGTCTCCCACATTGCAAGTGGATTCTTTACCAGCTGAGCCACAAGGAAAGCCCATTTTGTTAGATGTCTTGCGCTAATCTGTACCATTTAGCTAATCAGAATTACTTCTGGAGGAGCATATGAAATATTTTAAACAACAGCTGAGTAAGTCAGAACTTTGGAGAAAGTTAATGAAGCTCTTTACAGGCTGTGGCACATGCCCCAGAGGTCCTCAGGATCTGGGCTGTGACTGTCTGCTTCTGTGGCATGTGGTGGAGTTTGCTTCTGTGATGATTAGAGTGACAGTAGCTACTGGGTGAATGTTACTATACTCACAGCTGCTTCCACTGATGTCTAAAACCCCAAACCACAGAGAGATGCCTCCTAGGGATCACAGGATGAAGAGCAGCCGTTCTGGTGAATATAATCGAGAGCAGAATGTCCTTTCACATTCTGTGAAAGCTGTTATAAAGGATGCACCGTAAAATGACTTGAAAACTTGCTGTAGATTTAGATATGTGTGGTTTAAGAGTCGGAAAAGAACTTCACTGAAAAGATTGAAAGAGACAAGGAAGGTAGCACTGGACCCAGGCTGCTTCCTCCTCTCTTGTTGGAAGGGAAGAATGACACAGAGAGGAGGTGCCCCTTTTAGAAGGATATTTAGATATTCCAAAAATGAGGTGATTTCCTCTAACATTTAGTTCTGAACGCTTGGCTTGGGGATTGACTGGGAAATATGTAATGCACTGCACTTCCAGGTGCCCTGGCTTCAGAGAGAGAGAAAATGGATTGTGACCTGGTTTTGGCATTTGATAACTGTGTAAATCCTAAGCATATATTTATCTTTAAACTCCCATCTGTACAATAGAACTCAAAACCAGCTCAACCTAACTGAAAGCACATTTGAATGGCTCACTTGAGTTAATGCATGGAAAACATTTGTGCTATAATGCAGTCTGATGTAAGACCATGGAACTGATAGGTTTCTTTCAAATCCCTGTTTTACTACTTACTGATATTATAACCCTAGGCACATTCCTTTACCTCTCTAAGCCCCATATTTCCAAACTAAAATCTGAAAAAGTTAATCAAACTCACTTCAAAGGATTATTGTGAGGGTTAAGTGAAACGATCTATTTAAAGTTTTTACCATAATGCCTGGCATAAATCCTCAATAAATAAGAGTAATTATTACCAAATTTGAAGCATCTTGATTGAGCAAATAGCTCACTGAGCAACTACTATGTTCCAGCTACTGTGATGGAACAAGTATAAATAAAGACATATGCTTATAGTCCCTTAAAGGCTTCCCTGGTGGTTCAGATGGTAAAGTGTGTGCCTGCAGTGCAGACAACCTGGGTTCGATCCCTGGGTCAGAAAGACTCCCTGGAGAAGGAAATGGCAAACTACACTAGTATTCTTGCCTGGAAAATCCCATGAACGGAGGAGCCAGGTAGGCTACAGTCCATGGGGTCCCAAAGAATCTGACACGACTGAGCAAATTCACTTATAGCCCCTAAAATCTGTGATATCGTTCCCTTTTAAATTACGAGGTAGAATATGGTAGGATTACAATAATGGATTCTTTGTTGAAAGTAAAGCCAGTGAGAAGTTTATAAAACATTCAGTCATGGAGGCGGACAGCTCTTGACATCAAGAATCACTTTAGATCTTTTCTTGAGCTCTCAATTCTCCCTAGGCTCATAGAGAAGTAGACAGTTATCAGCAGAAAACATTTCCTGATGCTTACTGCCTTTTATGAACATCATTCTACCTTGCAAATGTTCAGTCTTTGTGCTCTATGGACTAGCTACCCAGTGGGGCTGCTTGGTGGCCCATTAACTCTGCTCGGTGCATGCTTTATCATTGCTAAACAGGCTCAATTCCCAATTACAGGGTAATGGCATCATTAGTTTTCTCATCATTATTTAGTCATAAAGATAAGAAACAAAAAATATTGCAGAAAACTGGGGGGAATCTGTGCACTTTAGAGCCCTGATATTTATGAACTTATCATATGTACCTGCACATCTCAGTTCATTAACGGAGACAGACACTCTTTTCTGATGCTCATGTCCCAGTGGGGCTGCTTGGTGGCCCATTAACTCTGCTCGGTGCATGCTTTATCATTGCTAAACAGGCTCAATTCCCAATTACAGGGTAATGGCATCATTAGTTTTCTCATCATTATTTAGTCATAAAGATAAGAAACAAAAAATATTGCAGAAAACTGGGGGGAATCTGTGCACTTTAGAGCCCTGATATTTATGAACTTATCATATGTACCTGCACATCTCAGTTCATTAACGGAGACAGACACTCTTTTTCTGATGCTCATGGTTCTAATAAAAATCAATTGCAATTGAAGGAGAAAGGAAAAGGGAATAATCATGAGACCATTTCCATTTCTTGTGGCTCAAAACAGAAGCCACATCTAAAAAGTTTCATTTTTTTTTTCTGACAGGATTTCTCACATCCAAGAAATATATCCTTAAGAAGAAAAAAAATAGCATAAGTATCACTTATCAACACATTTATTTCTCAGAAAAACTCACCTTCATCTTCCATTTCAGTTCAGTTCAGTTCAGTCGCAAAGTCGTGTCTGACTCTGCGACTCCATAAATTGCAGCACGCCAGGCCTCCCTGTATTTTATTAAGTTGAATTAAAAAAGACAAAAACATTTTTTGACTCTTAGATAAATATTAAAACCCTATTAAATAAGAGAACTGTTTAAAATATATTTCTTTTTGCTTTCTAAAATAGTTTATTTCTACTAAGAATGTGTTTGAGTATTTATGGCTGGTAAATGCCTAAACAAAGTCACTAACTTGGCTTAAATTTATACCATGATTGTAACTTAACTTTCCAGAGAGTGTTTTATTCTGTGCGGAGCCCTGCCCATCTGTGTACCATATTTTCTTCTTCTTCCCCTTCCCACTCCATTCCTCTTTCCTCTTTCTCTTCTCCTTCTTCCTCTTCTTCTTCCTCATTCTTCACCACCACCACCACCGCCGCCGCCATCATTATCTGATATTTTTGTAACCATCTGCAATTTCCAAATCACTTTGAGAGGTCTTCATATGATCCTCCCTGTCACTTTGTAGGGTAGACTGAACACGTGCTGTTTTCAGATGAGGAAATGAAGCCTCTTGTCTTCTTGTAACCAAAGCTGGGCTCCGACTGCCCACCACACAGAAAACCAATAAAGGAGCAAGGTCGATGGAAAGGAAAGTTTGTTTTATTTTGGATGCCAGCAACCTGTGGTGGAGGGAAGTCCTACCCAAAGGCTGATTCATACTCATAGTGATAATCAGATTTTACAGGTTGAGGGAGAGGGCTACATGCAGTACAGTCATCTCTAACAGTCGTCTTAAAATTCATCGTTAGTGGTCTGACCAGCATCATCTCGATCGTTTTAGGTACAGTTAGCCCTCAGCTCGAGAGTCGATTTTTTGTTTCCATTTTTTTAGGGCCTGTTCTTGGAGTTGTGGCAGCTTGTGTCATGGATATAGCCTGGTCATCATATAGTTAATTTCTTTCACTTGGTAGGGGTTTCAGTCTCTATAAGGCAGCTCATAGGATATAGCTGAGAATATTATCTATAGCCCTTGAGAAGGAATTAAATGTCCTTGACTATGCTTAATAACTAAGTTATTATTAGTTGGTCTCATTTGACCATTTCCTTTGTTTCTGCATGTTCTGACTTCTCAGATTAAGCTTATTCTCTGGCTAAGGTTTTTCCATGGCAAAAAGGCAGGAAGAGGACATGGAGTGTAATGACCATGAGGTCCTGCTCCATGTCATTCTTGTTTCAGATCCATCTTTGAACTTAGTCTGTTCACTATCAGTTTATCAGAGCTCTAGCTCTCCATCTCTGTGTATTTGCATTATGATGCTTTTAATTCTGAAAAGTTTGTTTTGGATTTTTTTTTCTAATTTCTCAATATACTGTCTTTCTTCTCACTTACTAGTGCTTTTGCCAAACTCACACAATATAGTTCCAAGACTGTTCTTTGTGGTAATGTCTAGACATTTTAATTCCAGTTGCCATCAATCTGTCCATATAACTCAATTTTGTGATGAATTTGTTCAGAGTATTCTGCTTATTCTTCTATCTGGCTATAAGTAGCTACCTTAGATGGCAAATGGTGGCCTTTTTTTTCCCTCACCACTTATTTGAGTCCTGGCAGGTGTATAGTCATGTTCACAGTGCCAAGAAACAGCCTTACTGATGTGAATAAACCATCTCTCTCTCAAACCCTAGGATGGAAAAGTGAAAGTGTTAGTTGCTCAGTCGTGTCCAATTCTTTGTGACCCCATGGACTGTGTCACCCTAGGCTCCTCTGTCCATGAAATTCTCCAGGCAAGAATTGAGAAGATTCCCTAAGAAACCCGAGTCTTCTATATTGCAGGCAGATTCTTTAAGATTTGAACCGTCAGAAACGCCCTAGAATGGAAAAGGCATAATTCAAAACTTTGTTCCGAGCCTCTTTCTGCTACTGGACAAAAATCAAATTAGCCAGTTCACATACTCAGTTCAAAAGAATACTTATCACAAAATGAATGTTTTCAGTTATTGTGCTTAATTATATGATCTTTTTTCCTTCATTCTTGATTTTAGGCTACTAATTTGTCTGCTTATAGCAATCATTCTTTCTTACAAATTTCTATGAATCAACATCCAAGCTTTAAAGAAATCTGAAGAGGGTGAGATAGTTTTTATTGTTGTTTTTGTTTAGATGGAATAAGCCAGTCTTGGTATGTAGATTTTGAGCGTATATTTTGTGTTTAAACTTTCTTTTGTTATTCTAACATTCTCAGTTATGTTTCTGACTCTTCAGATTATTAACTATCTTTATCATATGAAGAATTACATTAAATGAAGCATTCTTGAAAGAACATTGTTATGTTTAGTTTCCGTGCTAGTCTCATTTCCATTATTTTTAATTTTTTAGTTC
>SJYC01011520.1:0-13045 GCA_006408675.1 Madoqua kirkii | reverse complement strand
TTTTAGGAAACCTATTGAGTACATAGCATTTACTCTGGCAATAAGCATTTCTGACCATTAAGTTATTTTTAAGACCAGATACTCAGAATAGGGCAACATATACTGGCTGTACCCTTTCTTTTACTGAATTTCTTTAGATGATCTAAAAACTAATTTTTTTTTTAATTATAACTTAGTAGAGTCTCCTTGTGGCATGATTTCTACAGTTTGTTCAAAGAATCTTGGAAGGCATTGATGTCATCTCAGATAAAGCAATCAATGACATTGCAAATCTTTTTTGGTGATTACTCTTTTTGTTTACTCTTCACCTAAGTTTTCACTACTTAATTCAACTCTTTTTAAAGGATTATCTAAAAACTAGTTTTTTTTAATTATAACTTAGTAGAGTCTCCTTGTGGCATGATTTCTACAGTTTGTTCAAAGAATCTTGGAAGGCATTGATGTCATCTCAGATAAAGCAATCAATGACATTGCAAATCTTTTTTGGTGATTACTCTTTTTGTTTACTCTTCACCTAAGTTTTCACTACTTAATTCAACTCTTTTTAAAGGATAGTGTTGGAACATGTCTTCAATAAGCAATGCTTTTATTCTTGCTTTCATAAATAAATAAGTTGTTTTCATCTCACTGTCATGCCCAAGTAAAACAATTATTTGAAGACTAAGAAGTAATCAGAGAGAAAATGAAGTAACAGTTTCAAACCTTAGTATATTTTGTGATGTATGACATCAATCATTGTGTCTACAGATTATTGTATAGTTATTATGTACCAGGCACTGGGATAAAAGTTTTATTTTCTTATGCTTATAGCAACCTTACAAACCTTGTTATTGCATAATATAGTATTATTATCCCAATTTTTTAGATGAGAAAAATGAGATACAGAGAGATTAACTGACTGGCCTATGGAATTGATACTTAGCAAGATTTAAATTTTATCCATACACTCACACTAAAGCTCAGGCAATTTTTCAAAGTCTCTGTTATGTAAGGTGAATGTACTGTTCTATTGCAATAGTATTCATCAAAGGCAAAATGATTCTGTGGTATGTTAGTTTGAAGAACATGTGTTTGGGATTCTGTGGTTGATTAGAGGTGTGGGGAGATTATAAACTTTAAAAACCAGTGAGGAACTTGTCAGTTCACAAAAATCTTTGCCAATGTCTTCACATAGTCAGGTATGAGGTTTACCTTGTCTAACTTAAAGATACATAAACTTTCCCAAAGATCAGTTAATCCTTTGAAATTACAGGTAATTCCCTTACCACCTATGTTGAGTATGTCCTTGAACTACAGGAAATCTTGCCATCATTTCTATTAAAGTTTTGTGTTCAATGTATCTTCATTTAGAGTTTGTAAATCACATGCAGTGTGCACAATGCAGGGGAGGTCGAGGTACAAATTACAGCATTTGCTCTCAAAGTTAAATAATTTACAGTTAAGTAAGAGAGTTACACTGGTGCACAAATAGTGCAGGAAAATGAATAAGGTCAAAGTGAATCTCAGTAAAGTACTCTGTGTGTGTGTGTGTTTCTAACTGGAGCAGCAGAGTAAAATGGGATCAGTATGCATTCACCATTATCTGGCTTTCAAATCAGAACCCTAGGGATTTGTATGGGTAACAGTGGAGGTATTTTCACTCATGGCTCCAAGTCCTTGACTAAGGCACAGGATGGCTCTGTGGTTGGGCAATGCTTCAGCCTGCCAAAATATGTCTTTCGATTTAAAATGTTCTCTACCTGTGTGAATACATGATAAGCACTACATGCAGGGGTCATTTATAAACCGCATTCCAATATCAGAATAATCTTATAAAGTCACATTTGAGGTAATTTTCCAAATACTCTTCCAGGGATATTTCTTAGTGGACTGAACCCTAAGAAGTGTAATGAATGCTCAAGGCAGGAGTGAATCACAGGGAGGAAATATTTGGAGATGACTGCACTGTTGATTGGTTCTGATGTCTTAAATCCATTTACTACCATGCATCTGAAATTTAATAAGATTTCTACCTAAACTATGTCTTTCAAGAATATGAGAGAAACTTTAAAATGGAAGAACTTACTCTTTAGAAGAAGTAGAGGACCATGAGACTCAGTAACTCATTTTTAAATCTTGAGAAAGTATTTATTGTCAAGAAATCCCAGAGTGCTGGTAGTGATACTCATGGGTTGGATCTAAAATTTTGGCTTCATAGGCTGTTCGTCTCTGTCTCAGCCATTTGATTTATATTTTGCTCATTGAAACAACAGGTGCACTAAATGGACCACAGTGGCTCATAATATGGGCATTCTGCATATTTATTTTGTCACTTACTATGTATGTACTTACTATGAAAGATGAAGTTATCCAAAATAAATAGACATGAGGTGATCATAAAATTTGTTTTATGTTCATTAAACAGTAGATAACATGAAATATAGATATCTACTAACATAAAATAATAGATATTTCTGATATATGTGCAAAAATATGGCATTTAAAACTCTGTTAGTGGATAAGTCACCAGTTTTCTAAAAATCCATGCAAAGTGATAGGGAGAACATCAGTAGGTTTGGCAGGCAAATGGAGAGTGAACTGTTAGGTTTCAACTATCTCCAGTTCCTCTGATTTTATGATTAAATATTAGTGTCCAAAATAAGCAGTAGAAATGCCAGCTCTCGAAATACCAAGTGTAGCCCAGAAAAGACTGTGGATAAATACTTCATGAGACAAATCCAGAAGATTAATAAGCTGGCCAAAAATGGGATGGGCAGGTGGAGTGCCTTCCCAGGTAGATAATTAAAAATTTCTCAGGAACTTGAAAGAACAGAAAAAAATAGTTTATTCAAGGAAAAATAATTGAAATATAATTCAGTAGCTAAAATTAGGTTTGTGAACATATATATCCTGTTGCTTATAATTTATGTATTGCCATGCTGAGATAATATAGACCACAGAATAATAGATGGATAAACCAAAAGAAAAAAAATTTCTTCTAAGAGACTTAATAAAGAGTATTGCAAAAGCGTAACCTCCATTCTACCCTTTTGAAAAAACAACAACAACAAAAACTATTTATGCCAGTAATTCTCTACTGGCAAGACAGAAAGAGGATATAAGGATCATTTGGAAACTTTGTCACTACATGCATCTTCCATCCACCTTGGTGGCAGGGAGTGAAGAAGGCAGGAACATTCTTTCTTTTTGAGAACTCCAATTCTAACCATATTAGCATGCTGTACTCTTAACCACTATATATTTGTATTAATAATTTACCCTATTGGCACCATGCTTGCCACTTTATATTTAATGTTGGTTCTAATGCAAGCACTGTAATAAGATGACACTATTAACCCAATGTTACAAGTAGAATAACTGTAATTTGACTAAGATCACAGATAAAGAAAGTTTGGGGGAATCAGATCTAGAACCATTATCATTCTGACTTCAGAGTCAGTGTTTTTATGTTTTATCTTCTAAGCTATATACAGCATATTGTGTTGGTGACGAAAAAAACATAGAAAGGTATTAAAATTTTTGCCTAAAAATATATATATATATAAATATATATTCTAGAAGTCCCTAGTTGCTCAGTGATGTCTGACTGTGACCCCAGAGACTGTAGTCCACCAGGCTCCTCTGTCCATGGGATTCTCCAGGCAAGAATACTGGGGTGGGTAGCCATTCCCTTCTTCCTGATCTCCTGCATTGCAGATAGATTCTTTACTGTCTGAGCCACAAGGGAAGCCTTGTGTGGATGTGTGTGTATCTGTGTACACACACATGCATGGGAGAAAAGAGAGAGAGAGATACACATGATACACATATTATGTACACGTCTACAAATATGTATGCATACATGCATGTACATGTACTCCACACATGCACAGGTTTATTTTTATTTGTGGGTGAGCAAGCCATGTATTAGACTTCCCTGGTGGCTCAGACGGTAAAGTGTTTGCCTACAATGCGGGAACCCGGGTTCAATCCCTGGGTTGGGAAGATCCTCTGGAGAAGGAAATGGCAACCCACTCCAGTATTCTTGCCTGGAGAATCCCATGGATGGAGGAGCATGGTAGGCTACAGTTCATGGGGTCTCAAGAGTCAGACACGACTGAGCGACTTTATTTTACTAAGCCATGTATGTGCATTTAATTTCATATATTTATCTATTGAATTCATAATTATATTACTATAGTGTTATATATATTTAATCTATATGTGTATAGAACTGATATATAAATATGGGCTACACTCATGACTCAGTGGAAAAGGCAATGGCAACCCACTCCAGTACTCTTGCCTGGAAAATCCCATGGGCAGAGGAGCCTGGTAGGCTGCATTCCATGGGTCCCTAAGAGTTGGACACGACTGAGTGACTTCACTTTCACTTTTCACGTTCATGCATTGGAGAAGGAAATGACAACCCACTCCAGTGTTCTTGCCTGGAGAATACCAGGGATGGGGGAGCCTGGTGGGCTACCGTCTATGGTGTCGCACAGAGTTGGACACAACTGAAGCAACTTAGTAGCAGCAGCAGCATAACTCAGTGATAGAGAATCTACCTACCAATGCAAGAGACACTGGTTAGATCCTTGGGTGGGGAAGATCCTCTGAAGGAGGTAATGGCAAACAATCCCAGTATTGTTGCCTGGAAACATTGGCAGAGGAGCCAGGAAGACTACAGTCCATGGAATGGCAAAGGAATTGGACATGACTTAGCAATTAAACATATATAAATATAATATTTATTCAGCTTTACAAAGAACATAGCCACTTTCTAACTTCCAGTTATTGACATTAATACTTAATAGTATGTGCCTCCAAGATGATACTCTCTGACTCTACACCAGAATTTGACTTTTAAAAAAAGTCAGATATATTTAAGAATAAAAAATTTCACTGTCTTAAAAATTTTAAAAACATTTTTAGAAATTTCAAAATCATGGGAATGAAACCAAAATGCTACTACCACAAACTTGTTGTTGTTGTTCAGTCACTCAGCTTTGCTCAGTTCCTTGCGACCCCATGGACTGTAGCACACCAGGCTTGCTTGCCTTCACCATCTCCTGGAGATTGCTCAAACTCATGTCCATTAAGGTGCCATCCACTCATCTCATCCTCTGTCATCCCCTTCTCCTCCTGCCTTCTATCTATCCTGGCATCAGGATCTTTTCCAATGAGTTAGCTCTTCTATTCAGATGGCCAAAGTATTGGAGTTTCAGCTTCAGCATCAATTCTTCCAGTGTATTCAGGGTTGATTTCCTTTAGGACTGACTGTGCTTGCAAGTCCAAGGGACTCTAAAAAGCCTTCTCCAACAATTTAAAAGCATCTGTTCTTCAGCCTTCAGCCTTCTTTATGGTCCAACTCACATTCATACATGACTACTGGAAAAGCCATAGCTTTGACTACACAGACCTTTGTCAGCAAAGTAATATATCTGCTTTTTAATATGATGTACAGGTTTGTCATAGCTTTACTTCCAAGTAGCAGGCATCTTTTAATTTCATGGATATAGTCACTGTCCACAGTGATTTTGGAGCCCAAGAAAATAAAGTCTATCACTGTTTCCATTGTTTCTCCATATATTGGCCTCAAAATGATGAGACCAGATGATATAATCTTAATTTTCTGAATTTTAAGTTTTAAGCCTACTTTTTCGCTCTCCTGTTTCACCTTCATCAAAAGCTCTTTAGTTTCTCTTCACTTTCTGCCATAAGGGTGGTATCATCTGCATATCTCATGATGTTCTCTGCATATAAGTTAAATAAGGAGGGTGACATATACAGCCTTTACATACTCCTTTCCCAGTTTGGAACCAGTCAGTTGTTCCATGTCTGATTCTAGCTGTTGCTTCTTGAGGCAGGCAGATGGTCTGGTATTCCCATCTCTTTAAGAATTTTCCATGGTTTGTTGTGATCCATTCAGTCAATGTGAATACCTTTGTGGCTCAGATGATAAAGAGTCTGCCTGCAATGTGGGTGACCCAGATTCTATCCCTAGGTTGGGAAGATCTCTTGGAGAAGGGAATGGCAACCCACTCCAGTACTGTTGTCTGGAAAATCCCATGGATGGAGGAGCCTGGCTGGCTACAGTCTGTGGGGTTGCAAAGAGCTGGACACGACTGAGCAACTTCACTTTCTTTCACTTAATCAAAGGCTTTGGCACAGTCAATAAAGCAGAAGGAGTTGTTTTTCTGGAACCCTCTTGCTTTTTCTTTGATCCAATGGATGTTGGCAATTTGATCTCTGGTTCTCTTTTCTAAATCCAGCTTGAACATCTGGAAGTTTACAATTCACATATTGTAGTAGCCTAGCTTGGAAAATTTTGAGCTAGTGTAAATTTTGAATTTACTTTACTAGTGTGTGAGATGAGTGCAATTGTGCAGTACTTTGAGCATTCTTTAGCATTGCCTTTCTTTGGGATTGGAATAAAAACTGACCTTTTCCAGTCCTGTGGCCAATTGAATGCAGCACTTTCACAGCATCATCTTTTAGGATTTAAAATAGCTCAACTGGAATTTCATCATCTCCACTAGCTTTGTTTGTAGTGATGCTTCCTAAGGCCCACTAACTTCAGACTAAAAGATGCCTGGTTCTAGGTGAGTGATCACACCATCATGATTATCTGGGTCATGAAGATCATTTTTATAGTTCTTCTATGTATTCTTGCTCAGAGAAGGCAACGGCAACCCACTCCAGTACTCTTGCCTGGAAAATCCCATGGACGGAGGAACCTGGTAGACTGCAGTCCATGGGATCATGAAGTCAGACACGACTGAGCGACTTCACTTTCACTTTTCACTTTCATGCATTGGAGAAGGAAATGGCAACCCACTCCAGTGTTCTTGCCTGGAGAATCCCGGGGACGGGGGAGCCTGGTGGGCTGCCGTCTATGGGGTCTCACAGAGTCAGACACAACTGAAGTGACATAGCACGTAGCATGTATTCTTGCTGCATGTAAATTTTGAAGTTTCATTATCTGAAAAAGACTACACACATTGTAATACTGACAGGAACTGCAAGCTTCCTTCCATCAGGTTCACATTTTCAACTGCCATTATCAATATGTATTGTCCATCAATGTGTTGTCCATCACATTGTCCATCACATCATCAATGTGATGTGTCACATCACACCAATATAATGTATTCATTTTATAAGCTTTTCAAAGATGAATCTGGTAAGGGAAAAGTAGTATCTTGTTTAATATCCTTTTTTTAATCATGAATGCAGTTTAGTTCCTATTTATATTTAAGAGTGCTTTATGTTTCTTCAAGAGCATTGAAGAAACATTCTTCAAGTCAATGACAAAGAATGCTCCAAGTTTATAGCCTTTACCCATTATTATCAAATATTTTCTTCTGATGTGTAGGCTTTCCTTATAGATTAAGAAAGTTACTTATCTATGTATTATGTTTTATAAAAATATTTTCCCCAATTCGCATTTTATCATGCAGATATTTTGTATAGTCAATCATCAGTGATTTTTACGGCCTCTTAGATTTTGTCATGGCCAAGAAATATTTCTGTTGATAGACAATATTTCCCATTTTTCTTTTAAATAACTTCATAGTTTTTTACAAAACCTTGGGCAAGTTACTTTATACTTCTGTGCTTCAATTTTCTTATGTATAAAGTGGGGTTACTTCACTCCGTACTCTCTCACAAGGCAAAGCAGATGATGGGTTTCTCCAAGTTCCAGTCATGTACCTCTATTATAACCCTGTACATAATATTATATAGCTATTTCTTGTTTGTCTAGATGATTGTCATTATTTGAGAAGAATGAACTTCCTGTCTTCTTTGAGTACTCACTACTTTAAACTTGATAGCTTACAGTGAACAACGTCTAATTCGTGATTTCTAAACAAGATTTAGCTTTGGGACCAGGGACCATGCTTGACCACTCAAGAGCTTTTGTGTAGCAGAGTTTTATCAAAGTATAAAAAGGGGCAGGGAAAGTTTCTGACATAGACATCAGAAAGGGGATGGAGAGTGCCCCGACTCAGTACTCTTATCAAGGCCTTAGATACTTTTATTAGACCCCTTCCCACAACATACATCTTAAATTAACGAGATTGGAACTAATAACAGAAAGTGCTTACCAGTTCCACTCCCATATATAGGTCTTAAGATAACAAGATTGGTGGTGGCTTAGTCGCTAAGTCATGTCCAACTCCTGTGACCCTGTGGACTGTAGCCCACCAGGCTCCTCCGTCCATGGGATTTTCCAGGCAAGAATACTGGAGTGGATTGCCATTTCGTTCTCCAGGGGATCTTCCTGACCCAGGAATCAAACCTGAATCTCCTGCATTGCAAGCAGAGTCTTTACTGACAGAGCTATGAGGGACGCTCTCATAACAAGATTAGTCAGGTTATTGTTAAGGAGAAACATGTCCTTGATATATTGTTATATTGACTAAGAGAAAGCAAATGTAAAAAAAAAGAAAAAAGAAAAAGAAAATTGTCCTTTTCTCCTCCTTGAGAACTCCAGACTCCTATCTCCTCCTCCAGAGCCCTAGACCCTTTCTCCTCCTTGAGGACCCCAGACTTCTTATCAGTCTGCATTTCAAACTTAACACAGTGTGGTTAGAGTAAATGTTTTTATTTAAACATTTTAAAATCAATTATATTGACATAATTTAAATGTAATAGAACTCACCCATAGTTTCTAAGTTTTATTTAGTACAACTTATTAAATTTTCCATTTGATTTGTGGTTTCTGTGTTCTAAGAAATCTTTGACTAACCAAGATTACAGAGACTTTCTCATTAGTTTTCTTCTATAATTTTATTATTTTATCTCTTTTGTTTAGATATCTATGATACATTTTGAGGGCTTTTTTTGTTTTTCATATATAACAATCAGTAGGAGCTACTCCAGTACTCTTGCCTGGAAAATCCTATGGACGGAGGACCCTGGTAGGCTGCAGTCCATGTGGTCACTAAGAGTCAGATGCGACTGAACAACTTCACTTTCACTTTTCACTTTCATGCATTGAAGAAGGAAATGACAACCCACCTCAGTGTTCTTGCCTGGAGAATCCCAGGGACGGGGGAGCCTGGTGGACTGCCGTCTATGGGGTTGCAGAGTTGGACATGACTGAAGTGACTTAGCAGCAGCAGCAGCAAGGTTCATTTGCTTTTATATATTATTACCAATTATTACAGCTCCATTTTCAAAAAGTTAATCATTTCCTTAGTGAATTATCTTAGTTATAATAACTAAACTGTTCATCACTTGAATTTATTCTTTTAGCTTTTTGTATTTTCTGCAAAAAATTTTGAAAAATTCAAATAGAGTAACTTAAAAAGAGAAAATTTTTTTCTTTCTTTTTTCTTATCAAACTCAATTTGTTTTTACATTTTCTCATTGTCTTTCAGTGATTTTAGTTCAACTGTTTTCACATGTGGTAGTGATTCATAGGTAGTCAGATGTAATGGAGTGTACTTACACTGAAATCCAAAAGTTCTATGGGGTTGCAGAGTTGGACATGACTGAAGTGACTTAGCAGCAGCAGCAGCAAGGTTCATTTGCTTTTATATATTATTACCAATTATTACAGCTCCATTTTCAAAAAGTTAATCATTTCCTTAGTGAATTATCTTAGTTATAATAACTAAACTGTTCATCACTTGAATTTATTCTTTTAGCTTTTTGTATTTTCTGCAAAAAATTTTGAAAAATTCAAATAGAGTAACTTAAAAAGAGAAAATTTTTTTCTTTCTTTTTTCTTATCAAACTCAATTTGTTTTTACATTTTCTCATTGTCTTTCAGTGATTTTAGTTCAACTGTTTTCACATGTGGTAGTGATTCATAGGTAGTCAGATGTAATGGAGTGTACTTACACTGAAATCCAAAAGATTCATGGTTGAATTCCCACTCTGCCATTGACTATCTGTCTGTGGGTTATTTATATGATAATCCCTAACCTCAGTTTCTTTAATTATAAAATGTAGATAATTCCCTTTTCCTAGATGGGAAAACAGTGGAAACAGTGTCAAACTTTATTTTTTTGAGCTCCAAAATCACTGCAGATGGTGACTGCAGCCATGAAATCAAAAGACACTTAACTCGTTGCAAGAAAAGTTATGACCAACCTAGATAGCATATTCAAAAGCAGAGATATTACTTTGCCGACTAAGGTCCATATAGTCAAGGCTTTGGTTTTTCCTGTGGTCATGTATGTATGTGAGAGTTGGACTGTGAAGAAGGCTGAGCGCCAAAGAGTTGATGCTTTTGAACTGTGGTTTTGGAGAAGACTCTTGAGAGTCCCTTGGACTGCAAGGAGATCCAACCAGTCCATTCTGAAGGAGCTCAGCCCTGGGATTTCTTTGGAAGGAATGATGCTAAAGCTGAAACTCCAGTTCTTTGACCACCTCATGTGAAGAGTTGACTCACTGGAAAAGACTCTGATGCTGGGAGGAATTGAGGGCAGGAAGAGAAGGGGACGATAGAGGATGAGATGGCTGGATGGCATCACTGACTTGATGGACGTGAGTCTGAGAGAACTCCGGAGTTGGTGATGGACAGGGAGGCCTGGCGTGCTGCGATTCAGGAGGTGGCAAAGAGTCGGACACGACTGATCAACTGAATTGAACTGAGAAATATGTGAAAGATTACTAAAAATGTCTAAAGTGAAACCAATTACTCATTAAGTATACTTACTCAATTACAATTATGCACTATGGGATTCTCATAAAAGGAGCCTTTTTGCCATGACTAATATGTGATTTTCATCAGGATTAAGCACTGATCCCACCCACAATTTCCTTATCTATTTAAAGAAACTGACAATGAGAATCTGCATTTTCTCTGTTCTTAAATTGTGTGGCTTTTGCCTTTTTGACTATGAGTGATAGTGATGACTGATATAATTTTGTGTTACATGTATTTCAATCTATTGTTGCTGGACAAAGACAAAAAAGGTATCATTAGACATATGATAATTACAAAATGAGGGTGCATTTGCAAAATTTTCAGTCTATGAGGATGGGATCATGTCAAAAAGACCAAGAGCAGAATTACAAGGAAAAAAGACACATTATGTTATAATTTATTCTTTCACATTCTATTAGTAGTGTTCAGACTTCAGTTTTATATGTTGTTGAACTAGAAGGCATCTACCTGGTATTGGAAACAATCTTGAAATAGCTACCCTGAAAGCGTAAGTGCCACGAGATGGAATAGATGCAGATTGATCCATTGAGTGAATTTTTAAAAGCTATAAAACTCTGGGTTCCCTTTCATTTGATAATAACACGTGAAGAGAGTTGTGTTCTCTTCCTCATATTAAGATGGGCTGTAAAGCCCAGGAAAAACAGAATGGTGGAGGCTGTAGAAAATTCCTTTTATGACAAGGCTAAAGCAAGTGATTTGGAAATCTGGACTTAATGAGCCTATATGAGTATCCTTTTCCCTGACAAGGAAGGAAGGACATCAAGACTGACTAACAGAGAAAGGTGATTCATAAATTCATAACCATGGGAACTGTAAATTTTAAGAGAGGCAAAATATTGCATTGTTGCTTGGTTCTAACTGAAAGTATCTCATCCAAGCCATTTAAACAGCTAGGATTCATCATAAGAGAAAGTGCTTTTAATTAACTATCAATACTCTTAGAAAAAGAGCATGCTCTATCCCAACTTCTATGGTATTATGGTTTGGGGTAATCTGCTATAAATATTTAATGTGAATTGTTCATATTGATTTTAAGAAGAGTTTAAACATTCTTATTAATTGTGAGAGAAAATGCATAGGGAGGAGATATTTGGGACTATTACTTAAAATAAAGAATTAGTACTCTAGTTGAAAATTAGAAGATAATTATAAATTAATATGCAGTTGTGTGGAATAGAAAGTGGCAACCCACTCCAGTATTCTTTCCTGGAAAATTCTATGGACAGAGAAGCTGGGTGGGCTACACTTCATGGAGATCACAAACACTTAGACATGACTGAGCAATGGAGCATGCACACATGAAGTTGTAAGAGATAATACAAAGTGATTCTATGTGCCTAATCCTATCATAACAACACTTAACAAAATAAAAGAGAAGCTCTCACATCTGATAAAACCATTTCAGACACCAGCTGACTTTCAGTTCAGTTCATTTGCTCAGTTGTGTCCAAAACATTGTGACCCCATGGATTGTAGCATGCCAGGCTTCCTTGTTCATCATCAGCTCCCAGAGCTTGCTCAAACTCATATCCTTTGAGTCAGTGATGCCATCCAACCATCTCCTCCTCTGTCATCCCCTTCTCCTGCCTTCAGTCTTTCACAGCATCAGGGTCTTTTCAAATGAGTCAGTTGAAAAGGCAGCCAAAGTATTGGAACTTCAGATTCAGCATAAGTCCTTCCAATAAATATTCAGGGCTGATTTCCTTTAGGATAGAATGGTTGGAACTCCTTGCTGTCTAAGGGACTCGCAAGAGTGTTCTCCAACACCACAGTTCAAAAGCATTAATTCTTTGGCGCTCAGCTTTCTTTATAGTCCAAATCTCACATTCATACATGACTATTGGAAAAATCATAGCTTTGACTAGATAGACCTTTGTCAACAAAGTAATGTCTCTGCTTTTTAATATGCTGTTCAAGTTGATCATAACTTTTCTTCCAAGGAGTAAGTGTCTTTTAATTTCATGGCTGCAGTCACCAACTGCAGTGATTTTGGAGCCTAAAAAAATAAAGTTTGTCACTGTTTACACTATTTTCCAATCTATTTCCCATGAAGTGATGGGACCAGATGCCGTGATCTTAATTTTATGATTGTTGAGTTTTAAGCCAACTTTTTCATTCTCTTTCACTTTTATCAAGAGTCTCTTTAGTTCCTCTTCACTTTCTACCATAAGGGTGGTGTCATCTGCATATCTGAGGTTATTGATATTTTTCCTGACAATCTTGATTCCAGCTTGAGCTTCATTCAGCCTAGCATTTCTCATGATGTACTAAATAAATAAACAGAGTGCCAATATGCAGCCTTGACACACTCCTTTTCCTAGTTGGAGCCAGTCTGTTGTTCCATGTCTAGTTCTAACTGTTGCTTCCTGACCTGCATAC
>SJYC01011514.1:19-11172 GCA_006408675.1 Madoqua kirkii | reverse complement strand
ACAGACTTGAGTCTGAGTGAACTCTGGGAGTTGGTGATGGACAGGGAGGCCTAGCGTGCTGCGATTCACGAGGTCACGAAGATTCAGACATGACTGAGTGACTGAACTGATTATCATGTTACTTTAATTTCCCCTTTCATACTTATTAGCATTTGCCTTACATATCGTGGTGCTCCTATGTTGGATGCATATATATTTATAATTGTTATATCTTCTTTCTGGATTGACCCTTTGATCATTATGTAGTGTCCTTCTTTGTCTCTTTTGACGGCCTTTATTTCAAAGTTTATTTTATCTGATATGTGTATTGTCTATCCTGCTTTCTTTTGGTCTCCATTTGCATGAAGTATCTTTTTCCAGCCCTTGCTTTCAGTCTGTATGTGTCCCTTGGTTTGATGTGGGTCTCTTGTAGACAGCATATATAGAGGTCCTGTTTTTGTATCCATTAAGCCTGTCTTTGTCTTTTGGTTGAGTCATTCAGCCCATTTACATTTAAGATAATTATTGATAAGTATGATCCCATTGCTATTTACTTTGTTGTTTGGTTTTGAGTTTATACAACTTTTCCTGGTTTCCTGTCTAAAGAATATCCTTTAGCATTTGTTGAAAAAAAAAAAAGGAAAGATTTTCAAGAGACACTACAGTTGTTTCACAAGTTTATCGTTATAATTCATCACATGTATGAAAATAACGGTTATAAAGCAAGGGCAATGGTTACAATATAATGTAAATAATTCTCTTCATATACCATTTGACAATTTTCACTACAAACTGCGTTTTGGTGCACGTAAGTCATCCTGAAGGTGAATACCACTAGTAGATTATGTGACCATATGTTATTTGTTATAAGAATAATAATAATGTTGCAGGCTATTTATTGAAATATCTAAACATAACTGGAAAAAAAATGACATACTCTGTTAGGCCAGCTGTGTTTTCTATATTCATCCTGACTGTTACTTCTCATTATTAGCTTTCTGGAAAGTTTATTTCATAGCTGAAAGGCTTTTAGAATTGTGACTTAGAGGAATAAAACCAGGTAACAAATGACTGTATTTAAATGTTGTGGCACAGAATCCATTCTCTTCATTTTATTTGATAAATATTTTCCTCCAATAAAAAAGATTATCCTCGGTTTGAAATGTTTCCTTGTATATGATATATTCAATACCTTGGGAGTAGTAGAAATTTCATAATGTAAACATCATGACTGCTACTTGATGCTGCTGAAGACCATTACTGAACTTTTCAATTTTTATTACATCTACTTTTGTGCATTTTCTCATTTAATTTTCATAACAGGAAGATGAGCAAACAGAGGCTTAGAGAATTACCCATCATCACAGTGAATGAAGTCTTAGCCCAATGTATCTAAATTCAGAAATTTTCTTTCATTCATATTGCTTAGTCCAAATGAGTAAGACTAGCTTCTGCATAGGTTTACCTATCAGGAGTTGCTATGCTTGTCATCTTGTTATTCTGGGATCTTTGCCCCCCTTGAAAAAGAAGGCTTAAATTGCCACAAGTGCCATGACATGAAAACTGTTCTTCAGCAAATATAAGTCACCAGTGGTATACCAGGATGCACAGAGTAAGGCATCATATCGCACACTTCCTCTGGTAAACACGTGTACTTGGGTATTCCATGCCATGGTCTGTCTGTCTAACATGTTATAGAAGCCAGTAGGAGACCTACCAAACGTATAGGGCCTGTATGTGAAGGTGAGGTGCCTACTGACACTTTATACAGTAATATATCAGACCAACTTTAAATTTAAGTCTATTATTCTACTGCTTCTCTTCTGTAGGAAAGTTTAAGTTTGGTGCCCATTAATCCTTCACAATCTGGTCTGAGCCTCCTAATCCCTGTCTTCAGTATTCAGCCTACTTGTTTTCTGGATCAGTCCATGTGTTAAAACAAACAAACTATTATTACATATTATCAAAGATCACTGATGATGTAAAACCACACTGTATGTGGTATGAATCTGCTTAGGTATGACAGAAATATAAGGATTAAAGTCTACAAAAGAGCTTTGAGAAAAAGGTACCATTACTTTTTGCATTTTTTAACCGTAGGTGTCATACAGAGTCTTACTGATATTTTAAGCTCATAGAAACAAGGGCATACAAAAATAAAATTAAAGCCAAAGAAGAGAAGAAACACATAGTGGATAAGAGAAATTCTACTTCATTTTGATGAAGTGTTTTAGAAGTCCTAGGGAGACATTTTATTCCAACTTCCTATGTTATATTTATCTTCTGTGCTTCTGAGTTTACGAAGAAGAGAAAGAAGATAAGAGAAAAGAGAGATTTATTCTTTTTTGGTACATATAAATGCAGCACAATAGTCAAAAGAATCATTGCATTTTAAGGGCAAATGGGTTTTTAGAGAAAAGATAAATAGATTCTCAAGCTTTATTTCCATCTCACCAATAGTAAAGTGGGTTTCTAAAAGCTTTTTTTAATTGTAAGTTATTATTACATTGGATGCTTTTGCAAATGCATATTACTGTTATGTATTGAGACCTCATTATTAAAATGTGCCTTTTCCATTATTTTATTGCTTTGAGAGTGTGCAGCTTATGGTACAGAGAAGGCGATGGCACCCCACTCCAGTACTCCTGCCTGGAAAATCCCAACGACAGAGGAGCCTAGTAGGCTACAGTCCATGAGGTCGCTAGGAGTTGGACATGACTGAGTGACTTCTCTTTCACTTTTCACTTTCATGCATTGGAGAAGGAAATGGCAACCCACTCCAGTGTTCTTCCCTGGAGAATCCCAGGGACAGGGGAGCCTGGTGGGCTGCTGTCTCTGGGGTCACAGAGTCGGACATGACAAGTGACTTAGCAGCAGCAGCAGCAGCAGCTTAAAATGGTCCTGTGGTATTATATAATTAAAATAATTTCATTTTATGGTAAAAATGACACTCACTTTGGTGATTTGAGTTCTATTACAAGTCTGTTAAGCTTTTAAGTAGTAGCTGTTCAATGTACCACTGCTAGATTTATCAGTTTCCTCACCATTTGTTTATCCACTCAGCAGTCATTTGATAAGTCTCTTCCAGTATTCTAATATTTTGCTTAATGCTGGGAATATAATGATGAACTAATATTATCTCATCCTCTAAAAACTTACAGTTGAATAAGTGCTTGTTATATTAGGAAAGTCACTGATATGTCCTAGGCATTATATATCTGTGCATAGTGACACCTTCTTTTGGCAACTGAATCTAGACCCATACTAGTCTTTCTAAAGTCCTTTCTCCTTGAGTTATTTGGCTTTACTATGATTCCCCTGAGTTTTATGGGCCATCTTTATGTACTCATCCTTATGTACTCATCCTTATGTACTCTTATTTTTAGCATAATTTTTATTTTAAGCTTGTTCTCAAAATCTAGTTTGTCCTCTAATGTTGAGATGGAATTGGCAAAGAAGAAATGATACAGCTGATCTGTCAGTCCTGCACTTTTAATTCCTAGAGGTGAAATTTAACATAATTTTCTCCAAGACTTTACTTGGGGTCTTTTTTTCTTTTGGTAATCTGTTACTCATGTATCTCAAAATAAATTATGTACTTAAAACTGGGAAGTTGGCAGATATTTAACAAGAAAACTTAGTAAGAGTTTGAAAATTATTTTTCAGAAAAATAGTTTTAAGTAGATGAAACAGTTCAACCAACTAAGCTTGAAATGTAAAACACCTTCAGAAATATTTATTAATTATTAATATCAATGTGTGTAGATAAATAAAACCATAGAATTATTTGAGTGAATAGTAAACATAAACTTAACAATTTAAAAGAAGGTGTTCTAGCTCATGAGTTTAATGCATTTGGTTCCTCTACATTAACATAATATTAACTCCATTTTGGTGCATTATGGTGGTTTGAAAAAAAAATTCAAGGTTTTAGTGTTGTTTAAACATCTGCTTTTGAGGAAATGTATACTTTCCTTTTCAGACATAATACATATAAAATATCCCATCTGGGCTGAGTGCCAGCGAGGCACCATGCTTAAGTAATAAGCCCAATTATCTTGCTAATAAACAGCAACTAGAAATTGAACTCCAGTTGGCAGATATATAGGATACTTAAACACTAAGTGGGATTAATTAAACTCTAAAGGAGTTACATGCAAGCAAATATAATAGTAAATCATTATACAAATATTAAGTAGAGCAATTACCTAATTTTCTTCTCTTTTTCATTAATGAAGTTTACATTTTTTTAAATAGCATGAGAAAAGAGTTTAAAAAATAGTGGAGAGCTTACTTTTAAGTATCTTCTGAGATAGGAATGTCAGATTTCAAACTAATAAAAGATAAATGTGATAATAAATATTTCATTCCTAATGCCAAGGGATATGAATGTGATATTCTCAAAGTTGGTGTAGGCTTTAGTAAATATATGAACTAAACTATGTTAAGCAAAGCTTTTGGGGGACATATAGGCATATATATCTTGTTTACTGCACTTTGTTTTATTGTACTTTGCAGATATTATTGATTCTGCAATTTGAAGGTTTGTGCCAGTCTTACATTGTCAGATGGTAGTTATCATTTTTCTAGCAACAAAGTACTTTTTAATTAATGCAAGTATATTTTTATATAATATAGTTGCATACTTTACACAACTGAAGGTATAGACTACAGTATGAAGTAACGTTATCTTTATAGGCATTGAGAAACAAAAGTATTGTGTAACTTACTTTATTGTGATATTCACTTTTTCTGTGATGGTCTGAAGGTAAACCTGCAATATTTCCAGGCTATGCCTGTAGTGGAGAGCAATTGAAATGGTCCAGGTCAAGCACGTGTAAAAATGAATTTAGAATCAATATCATATATTTACTCAGGAAAGTATTGTTGACCTTTCTACAATTTATTTGCTAAATATTTCAAAGCAAAAAACTATATAATTGCAAACTTACATATATGAAAATAGTAATAAGTACAACCCATTTTGTTTGAGGTCATTCTAGAATTTTGTCTGAGATTGATGTATTTGAAAGGGAGACTTAATTTCTAAGAACAAATGCTATATGGAATTTGGGTCTTTACTCCTCTTTCCTCAAAATGTATAACTAAATGGGGAAGTGATGAATAGATTCAAGGCATTAGATCTGACAGATAGAGTGCCTGAAGAAATATGGATGAAAGTTCATGACATTGTACATGAGGCAGTGATCAAGATCATACCCAAGAAAAAGAAATGCAAAAAGTTCAAAATGGTTGTCTGATGAGGCCTTACAAACAGTTGAGAAAAGAGAAGCAAAAGGCAAAGGAGAAAAGAAAGGGGTATACCGATTTGAATGCAGAGTTCCTTAGAATAGCAAGGAGAGATAAGAGAGCCTTCCTTAGCAATCAATGCAAAGAAATTGAGGGAAACAAAAGAATGAGAAAGACTAGAGATCTCTCCAAGAAGATTTGAGATACCAAGGAAACATTTCATGCAAAGATGGGCACAATAAAGGTCAGAAATTGTTTGGACTTAACAGAAGTAGAAGATATTAAGAAGAGGTGGCAAGTTTACACAGAAGAACTGTACAAAAAATATTTTCATGACCCAAATAATCACAATGGTGTGATCACTCACCTAGAGCCAGACATCCTGGAATTTGAAGTCAAGTGGGCCTTAGGAAGCATCACTACAAGCAAAGCTTGTAGAGGTGATGGAATTCCAGATGAGCTATTTCAAATCCTGAAAGATGATGCTGTGAAAGTGCTGCACTCAATATACCAGCCAATTTGGAAAACTTAGCAGTGACCACTGGACTGGAAAAGGTCAATTTTCATTCCAATATCAAAGAAAGGCAATGCCAAATAATGTTCAAACTACCGCACAATTGCACTCATCTCACATGCTAGCGAAGTAATGCTCTAAATTCTCCAAGGTAGGCTTCAACAGTATGTGAACTGTGAACTTCCAGATGTTCTAACTGGATTTAGAAAAGGCAGAGGAACCAAAGATCAAATTGCCAGCATCCACTGGATCATGGAAAAAGCAAGAGAGTTCCAGAAAAACATCTATTTCTGCTTTATTGACTATGCCAAAGCTTTTGACTGTGTGGATCACAATAATCTGTGGAAAATTCTTCAAGAATGGGAATACTAGGCCACCTGACCTGCCTCCTGAGAAATCTGTTCAGTTCAGTCCAGTCGCTCAGTTGTATCTGACTCTTTGCAATCGCATGAATCGCAGCATGCCAGACCTCCCTGTCCATCATCAACTCCCGGAGTTCACTCAGATTCATGCTCCTTGAGTCAGTGATACCATCCAGCCATCTCATCTTCTGTCGTCCCCTTCTCCTCCTGCCCCCAATCCCTCCCAGCATCAGAGTCTTTTCCAATGAGTCAACTCTTCGCATGAGGTGGCCAAAGTATTGGACTTTCAGCTTTAGGATTCCTTCCAAAGGAATCCCAGGGTTGATCTCCTTCAGAATGGACTGATTGGATCTCCTTGCAGTTCAAGGGATTCTGAAGAGTCTTCTCGAACACCACAGTTCAAAAGCATCGATTCTTCTGTGCTTAGCCTTCTTCACAGTCTGTACACAGGTCAAAAGACAACAGTTAGAAGTGGACATGAAACAACAGACTGGTTCCAAATTGGAAAAGGAGTACATCAAGGCTGTATATTGTCACCCTGCTTATTTAACTCATATGCAGAGTACATCATGTGAAATGCCCAGCTGAATGAAGCATAAGCTAGAATCAAGATTGGAGAAATATCAATAACCTTAGATACACAGATGACATGACCCATTTGGCAGAAAGTGAAGAAGAATTAAAGAGCCTCTTGCTGAAAGTGAAAGAGGACAGTGAAAAATTTGGCTTAAAACTTAGCGTTCAGAAAATGAAGATCATGGCATCCAGTCCCATCTCTTCATGGCAAGTAGATGGGGAAACAGTAGAAACAGTGAGAGACTTTATTTTTGGTGGCTCCAAAATAAGAGCAGATGGTGATTGCAGCCATGAAATTAAAAGATGCTTGCTTCTTGGAAGAAAAGCTATGCCCAACCTAGACAGCCTGTTAAAAAGCAAAGACATTACTTGCCAACAAAGGCCCGTCTAGTCAAAGCTATGGTTTTTCCAGTAGTCATGTATGAATGTGAGAGTTGAACCATAAAGAAAGCTGAGCACTGACGGGTTGATGCCTTTTAACTGTGGTGTTGGAGAAGACTCTTGAGAGTCCCTTGGACCGCAAGGAGATCCAACCAGTCCATCCTAAAGGAAATCAGTCCTGAATATTCACTGGAAGGACTGATGCTGAAGCTGAAACTCCAATACTTTGGTCACCTGATGTGAAAAGCTGACTCATTGGAAAAGACCTTGATGCTGGAAAAGATTTAAGGCGGGAAGTGAAGGGGACAACAGAGGATGAGATGGTTTGATGGCATCACCGACACAATGGACATGAGTTTGAGTAGACTCTCGGAGTTGGTGATGGACAAGGAAGCTGACATGTAGTAGTCCATGGAGTCACAAAGAGTTGAACACAACTGAGTGACTGAACCGAACTGAAATGAAGAAGATTAGATAACCCTTCTTACACCATTACAAGCAAAATTACACACAGACAAATGAATACAAAAAATAACTGTCAAACAAAAAGTAGAGCATGATCTATTATGATGATTTACTGAAAGTTATCATCTTTGTCCATCTGGGCTGCTATAACTAAGTACCACAGACTGGGTAGTTTATGAAAAACAAACTTACTTCTCATAGTTCTAGAGGATGCGAGTCACTGATCACGTTCCATTATTGTTGGGTGAGGACACTCTTCTGAGTGACTGTTCCTCATTGTATCTTCATGTGGTAGGAAGGGCTGGAAGCTAGATGGAATCTCTTTTATAAGAATGCTAATCCTATTCGTAAGCACTTCACCCTTATGACCTAAACATATCCCAAAGGCTGTTCTTTCTAAGGCTCTGGTATTTTAATATAAGAATTTAGGTGTGCATTTGGGGTACAAACATTCAGATCATAGCAGTGACCAAGGATATAAAGGAAGTTTCAGAGTGGTATTGTGCTGTATTTAGTGTAAGATACCATATTTTGCATCTGCATTGATGAGCTGATAAAATCCAGAAAATTGTAATAACTTTAAATCTCAAAAGAAGGAAGCATTATGTCCCCCCTCCTTTACTGTATTGAGTGTGAGGGTGTATTGAGTGTGAGTGTGAGTATGAACTGTTGATGGGAATAAAAGTGTAAAAGTAGATGTCAGTGAGAGGATTTGAATGTTTCTAATCATAGTCTTTAGTTAGTCATAGCTTTCAAGGTAATGATGGTAGGCGGGTTGGGCAGTGGATTTCCTCTCCCAAGAAGCAGAGCTATATCCCGTTGGAGTGCATGTTGTCAGAAGGTATCTAAGTCATCAGAAAAGGTAACAGAGATTTAGTCTCTCCCAACAAAAGCAATACCCACAGAGCCAAAATCAGCTTTTAACTTTCCTCTATCCTACATCTACCACACATATTATGGAAGAGCAAACTGCCTGCAAAATCTATCTATCCAGTTATAACTCAGAAGAGACAAGTAAGTGCCTAGCAAGTTATAAGTGTAGTAATCAAAGTTAATCTCCATTATATCAGAAGGCACAGGAAATCTGAACAAAGTTATACACATTAGGCAAGAAGAAATGAAACATCGCAGAAACTAAGCAAACATGAGGTGGCAGAGGAGTAGCAGAGTGAAAACAAAAGACATAGTATACCAATAACATATAAAGATGTCAGTCTAAAATAAATACAAGAAAAAAATCATTTTTATGAGTATACATTCCTCACTGATTTGAAAAGCATTACCATATGATTGAGAAATCCTGCCTCTAGTCAAATCATGATCTTGAAGAGATTCCAGCACATCACTGTTTATGGCAGCACTATTCAAAATAGCCAAGAGGTAGAAGAAACTCAAATGTGCATTATCTGATAGGTCAATTAAGAAAATATAGAATATACATACACTATTGTATAATGTATATATTACATTATATAAATATGTGTTATATGTATTATACAATTATATATGTATTACATACATTATGCATATAATTCATATATATATAATGCTTATATATGTATATAATGTGTATATATACATACATTATTAATATGCATACAATATTATAAATGTATAATGGAATGTACATACTCTATTATGTAATATGTATAATGTTATATAACTATATAATGAAATGTTATATAGCCTTTAAAAAGAAGGAAGTTCTGTTACATACTATAGCATGGTAAACTGAAAGACATCACGCTAAGCAAAATAATGCAGTCACAAAAGGACAAATACTGTATAAATCCACTCACATGCAATGTCTCAAGGACTCCAAGGCATAGAAACAGGAAGGAGAAAGATGACTGCTGAAAGCACTGGCCAGGGGAATCAGTCTTTAGTTGGTAAAGAACTGCAGGGCCACGGGATGAAAAAGTTCTAGAATTCTATTGCACAATTTTGTGAATATACTTAACACTCTTGAACTGTATACTTAAAATAATCAACCTGATAAGTTTAATATTATGTACTTTTCAGGACACATACAACAGTTAGAGCAAGCTCAGTTATTTTCTAACATGAGTGACAAACAGATTATCCAGCTTCAGGGAACAATGGGAATGCAATACTCATTGGTTTTTCTAGTGGAGAGCAGAGAAACATGGTGTGCGAAGCCATCCATATAGTAACAAACCAAAACAAATCTTAGGGAGGGTAGAAACTAAAGTTTTTGTGTTAAAATGAAGCATTAATGATGAATATGAGATTTAAAGAAATGTAGCAATAATTCTCTGCAGGAGTTTATGATGGCAAATATTAAGTAGAAAGCATTACCTGCATTAAGTAATCAGTTTTTAAATATATGTATATTATATAATAAATAATAAAAACATTTGGATACAAAAATAAATGAGTTAAAACTCTTAATATAAGAGGAGGTCTTTGGTTTGGGGATGCAGGAATCTCTCTAAGCCAGGATGCCAACACAGATTTTGTTTGTTTGCTTTTCAGTTGCTGTGGCAACAGTTACCTTATTTTCAGAAAATTATCTCCTGGGCACATCATAGAAATGCAGAAGTGACTTGTGGAAGAGAAGTAACAGATATTTTTCACTGTTTATGAGATTCTATATTAAATTTCGTTTACACAGTTCACAATAATCCTGCAAGGTAAATATTATTTTTGTTAATTATAATATTTTTATTTTTATTTATTTATATTTTTCAGATTTTATTTTATTTATTTTTTTACTTTACAATATTGTATTGGTTTTGCCATACATCGACATGAATCCACCACAGATCCATTACGCATGCTCTGGAGAAGGAAATGGCAACCCGTGTTTTTCTCCAGTGTTCTTGCCTGGAGAATCGCAGGGACGGGGGAGCCTGGTGGGCTGCCGTCCATGGGGTCGCACAGAGTCGGACATGACAAGTGACGCAGCAGCAGCAGCATGCTCAGGTGCTTCAGTCACGTCCGACTGTTTGTGACCCCATGGACTGTAGCCTGCTAGGCTCCTCTGTCCATGGGATTTCCCAGGGAAGAATACTGGAGTGAGGTGCCATTACCTCCTCCAGGGGATATTCCTGACCCAGTAATCAAAAGTGCATCTCCTGTGACTCCTGTATTGGCAGGTGGATTTTTTACCACCAGTGCCACCTGAGAAGCCCCAATGGAACATTTTACTTTTTACTCGTTCCAAGTATTTTTTAAAGAGACACTTTGTGGTGTCTCCCCAAATATCCCTGTAACTTTAGAAAAATATATATATGGTTTTAGCTTTTACTTTTCAAACTTCATTCATCTGAATTTCATAAATTTTATGGCGTGAGAAAGAAACTGAGATATATATGTGTGTGTGCATGTGTAAGAACATGCATATTTTTTCAAAATGAATGACCAACTGTTTATTTGCAATATATTCAATAGTTATTCTTCTTTGGTAGTTGGAAAATTAGCCTATGTTTTATAAGATTAAATTTTCTGATAGGTAGATACTTATTTTGTTTTCTGTCTTATTGACATTTATGTTTGTATGTCTACACAAATCTCATGCTTAATTATTGTAGCTTTTGTTACTTTATTGGGCATAACCACTTTTTAATATTCCTTTCTATTCTTCTACATGCATTGTTTAGAAG
>SJYC01011508.1:0-47040 GCA_006408675.1 Madoqua kirkii | reverse complement strand
TGACTATGCCAAAGCCTTTGACTGTGTGGATCATAATAAACTGTGGAAAATTCTGAAAGAGATGGGAATACCAGAGCACCTGACCTGCCTCTTGAGAAACCTGTATGCAGGCCAGGAAGCAACAGCTAGAACTGGACATGGAACAACAGACTGGTTCCAAATAGGAAAAAGAGTACATCAAGAATTAAGATGAGAGGTATATAAATCAAGAGTTATAGTTGGAGATTTTAACATATTCTCAAAAGCTGATAAATTAAGCAGAAAAAATTACCAAGCATATAGAAGTGTTTAATAACATGATTAGTTAATCCAGATTAATGGAGATGAATTTAAGCAACACAGAATATACAATCTTTTGACCACACACAGAATAAACACACAGTGATTTATGTACCATAGCACAAAGAAAATCTCAGTGAATTTGAAAGAAATTGGGTACAAAATCAATATTAATAGCGTCTTCTTACTCTAGAAATAACTCGTTATAAAATGAAAACAAAAACAATTAAAAGAGAAGCTCCACAAACCTTTACATTTTCTAGGAATTAACATAATAAAAAGCCTCAAGATCTTTAAGAAGAAAAGTTTGAAACTCTATTAGACAATATAAAGTGAAATGTAAATGAACGAAGAGCTGTGGATAGGATAACATAAAACTGTTGATTTCACTTAATTTGTAAGTTCAATGTGATTACAAATAAAATTCCAAGAGTATTTTGTGAGGACTTAATAAACTGATTCTGCAAATTAGACAGATGAATAAAACTTTAAGAATAGCTGAGATATCTTAGGGATAAAAAGGAGCAAAGAAAGATGACTAACACTACCAGATATTAATATATATTACAGAATCAGACATAAAACCAGGCCTGATTGAACAGAAACGCATCTAGAAATAGACCCTGTATAAATGGAGTTTTGGCATTTTATAGAGCTAGGGAAAAGATGGATTGTTTGGTAAATAATCTTGGCTTGTTATCTAGAGATAAAGTTGAATCCTCATCTCTACTATATACAGAAATAAACTCCCAGTGGATTAAAGACCTGACTTTAAAGATAAAAGTGCTATGTTATAGGAAAAAAATGTAGCTAACAGAAGAACTTAAAAACAACCAGACTTGTTTTCTCAACTAAGGATTTGGCTTAAATGAAAATTCATCACGATGGCTACTTGATAAAATATGGGTTGATTTCTCTGTCTTTTGTTGTTTCTCATCACACTGGAAGAATATTTGTACGTATTCAGGCACTGAAGTGAAGTGAAGTGAAGTTGCTCAGTCATGTCCAACTCTCTGTGATATCATGGACTGTAGTCTACCAGGCTTCTCTGTCCATGGGATTTTCCAGGCAAGAGTACTGGAGTGTGTCGCCATTTCCTTCTCCAGGGGATCTTCCTGACCCAGGGATTGAACCCATGTCTCCTGTGCTGCAGGCAGATGCTTTACCCTCCAAGCCACCAGGGAAGCCCATTCAGGCACTAAGTCTGGGCAAAAGTATTTTATTTATATGTAAGTGCATCTGAAGAAAGCTGAGCGCCGAAGAATTGATGCTTTTGAACTGTGGTGTTGGAGAAGACTCTTGAGAGTCCCTTGGACTGCAAGGAGATCCAACCAGTCCATTCTGAAGGAGGTCAGCCCTGGGATTTCTTTGGAAGGAATAATGCTGAAGCTGAAACTCCAGTACTTTGGCCACCTCATGTGAAGGACTGACTCATTGGAAAAGACTCTGGTGCTGGGAGGGATTGGGGGCAGGAGGAGAAGGGGAAAACTGAGGATGAGATGGCTAGATGGCATCATGGACTGGATGGACATGAGTCTGAGTGAACTCTGAGAGATGGTAATAAACAGGGAGACCTGGCGTGCTGCGATTCATGGGGTCGCAAAGAGTCGGACACGACTGAGTGACTGAACTGAACTGAATTCTTTATGATCTTGAGTGATGGAGATTTCTTAATAGGATGCTCAAAGTGTATACACTAAAGAAAACGATAGACTCGAATGTTTTAAAACAGACTTTTTTGGCTGCTGTTAATAGGCAAATATCATCAGAGTAAATATATGACATCTGGTCCACAATATGCCTGTGCAACATCTATGACCAGAAAGCAATTAACTTCTAGAGTGTAGGGGAAAACATCTAAACCTCAGTATAGAAAAACGGAAAGGAAACTAAATTAGGAAAAAGAATTAAAAGGGGAATTACATGAATGGGCAAGTTACAGAAGAGGAAGCCTGAATGAATGACACATATTCAAAGAGATGCTCAACATCAGTCAGAAAAACACAAATTGAAATAATAATGAGACCCTATGTCCATTTGATAGCAAAAAAAAAAAAAAAAAGTCTTTATGTCACTCCCCTGTGTTAAAACTTTCCCACACACCCATGTCACCTGCCTGATGACCACACACTCACCTCTCCACTTTCCTCCTTTGCTTTCTCTCATCAGACTTGCCTTTTAGTATAACTCTAGTAACTGTGGAGATTGGAGAGAGAAGATACTAGAAAAAGAATGACTACTTAGAAGCCCACTGAACTAGAACAGGAAAGAGATGCTTGGAGTGGGATGCCAAAGAGAGGGTCAAAGTGAAGAAACACTGAGAGAGAAGGAAGGATGTGCAAACCTTTGTCAGGGTCAAGGAGCGGTTGTGAATGGCTTCTAAGGTTTGTCTCCCAGCTTGTTGCGTGGTGGTGCCGTCTGTCAAGATGGAAAGAAGAAAGTCTAGGTCCATTTTCACTATGCTGAGGCTGAGATAGCCCTGGTACCTTCAGGAGGATCTGTAGAGTTGTGGTTGTCTACGAAGGCTTGGCATCTAGAAGGGTGACCTGGGCGGAGGTGTCGGTTTACGGGTGGTATCACTCCATAGGAAGCGGTTAACATTATTTCGTTCAGTGAGGCTGAGCCATAAAGCACAGTAGCTTCCCTTTGTTGCTAAAGATGCTTTCTAACTACTGGCATTTTATTTTTTTTGCAGGGCTAGGATGACCTCTCACCCCTAATTTGACTACCTCATTTTATTTTTTGTCACATGATAAAGCTCACCTCTTGTTTTAGAGTCACACTTCATTGTTTGAAAAACTACTGATTGATGTCAGTGGTGAAGATAATCAAACTGCTTTACCTGGAGTTCAAATTTATGACTTGGCCTCTTTAGTACTGTTGCTTTAACCAGTCAGAGACTTAATATCTGAATCTGCTATCTGGCATGAAAATAAATTAACTTGAAAGTGAAAAAGTCTTCTTATTATACGTGCTTATTAGATGACATTTTGAATGAGTTGTAGGTTGCAGTGATAATCGCTGTTACTAGAACTTCCAGGTTATTGATATTTGAGGATTTATGATCTAGAGTTACTTTCTAGTACTAAATATACAAATTCAAGTTACAAAGGTTCTAGAAAAGTACCGTGAACTAATTAGAGGCACTTGATATATAAACAATTGTGATATAATAGGAGATATGATTTTTCCCTCAGGCTGTTATCTGTGGATAGTCTTTCAGTGTAGAGAGTGAGCTAAGAACATAGGAAGATGGGATTTGGGATTTCCCTGGTGGTCCAGTGGTTAAGACTCCACGTTTCCACTGCAAGGGGCATGGGTTCAGTCCTTGGTAGGGGAACTAAGAGAGCCACATAGCTGCTTGGCTAATAATAATGCACTACCATTTATTTAAAAAAAATAGAACATGGAATTTGGAGGCAGACTTGAGACCTACCTCTTCCACTTACTAAATGTATGTCCTCTTAGGCTGTGGTTGAAGATGAATAGGGCAGTTCCAAACATCCAGAAGCATCAAAAGGGAGTCTTTCTTCCTGCATCTGTGTGAGTTATTGAGAGACATTTCCCGGAAAGCTAATGCATACTTCCCTCCATTTCTCAGTGGCTAGCACTGCACTGCATGCCCTGGCCTGAGCCAGTCATTGGCAAGGAGGGCATGGAACTATTATGTTTGGCGAGACCCTGTCTCTCATATCCAGAAAATCACGATTCTGTGTCTGGGTGTGCATCTATCTGCATCCGCTGTCAGTTGTCTTTTCAGCTTGCTGACTCATCCTTAAAATTCTGAAGAATGTTCTTGAAACATAAGTTACTTTCTTCCCTTTGGTCTTTCCGTTCTCTCCTGGGAGTGTCCCTCTTATGTGAGTGGTCTGGTCTGCTGTTATTCACCTCCTGGACTGGTCTACCATTCTTCTTTCTCTAATATTTTTCACCCCTTTGGAGTTTTGTTTTCTGAGTTTTTCATTTTGGCTGCTAAAAAATTTAACTCCCAAGAGCCCTCCTTTTTTCTTCTTTTTCTACTTTTTTCTTCTTTGTGCTCAGAGAAAGTGAAAGTCACTCAGTCATGCCCGCGTCTTTACGACCCCATGGACTATACAGTTCCTGGCATTCTCAGGCCAGAATACTGGAGTGGGTAGCCTTTTCCTTCTACAGGGGATCTTCCCAACCCAGGGATTGAGCCCAGATCTCCTGCATTGCAGGAGGATTCTTTACCAGCTCAGCCACCAGGGAAGGCCCATTTTTATAGCATCCTGTTCTAATTTCATGGAGATAAACTCTTCTCTTATTGCTCTGAGAATATTAAATGTGGCTTTGAAGCTTTTGTTCTTAGAATGTCTACTTCTTCTAAATTGCTTTTTACTATTTTTGGTGTCTTTCATGTTAACGATTTTACTCAAATATCTGATAATTATTTTTAAGCTTGAGACACAAAGAACCCCTGTAGGACTGGGCTTGTTGGTAGAGAGCCTCACCATTGGTGGAAGGACCATTTCATTGAGGATTCCTCCCTCTCTCCTAACTGTCTTTTTGCCTTTTCATTTGAACTGGGCAGAGAAGAATTTTAAATTCTCCTTCTTGGGGTTAGAAGCCTGGTTTCCCCTGGGTTCTGAGTCAGGGAGGAGAGCTGAGTATTTCAACATTAATATGTAGATCAGTCTTATTTTCAGTATCTTACTCTGTCCCTCAGCTAGGGCTGGTGCCCCCATCTTTTTAATACCCTTTCAAATGAATAAACCTCCCATTTTCTGCCAAGGTGGGGCAGGGGCAGCTGCTGAAAAGCATCACGCTGGGGAGAGCATCTAGGAGATCTCAGAAAAACTGAGAAGATGGTGTAGAGTTCCCTTATACACAGCACTCGGTTCCCATTATTATTAGCATCTTACACTGGTATGATTCATTTGTTACAATTAATAAACTGATACTGCCTTATTAATTATTAATAATTATTAATCATTTAATAGTGCATTAATGGTGCATTATTAATCTTCTAAACTTTTGGCCACATCCCACAGCATGTGGGATCTTAGTTCCCTGATCAGGGGTCAAACCCATGCCCCCTGTATTTGGGAGTGTGGAGTCTTAACCCCTGGACCACCATGGAAGTCCCATAAGCATTTCTAAAAAATAGTTTTGCTTGCATATTTTCCTTCTGGCTGGGTGGGGTCTTTGTTGCCGCATGGGCTTTTCTCTGGCTGCAGAAAGTGAGGCGGCCCCTAGTCGCAGTGCACAGGCCTCTCCCTCAGTGGCTTCTCCGGTGGCGGAGCACGGGCTCTAGGGCAGTTGGGCTTCAGTGCTTGCGGTGGGTGGGCTCAGTAGTTGTGGCACGTGGGCTCAGTTGCTCTGCAGCCTGGCATGTAGGATCCTCCTGATCAGGGACCGAACCCGTATCTCCTGCCTTGGTAGGCGGATTCTTTACCACTGAGCCACCAGGGAAGCCCCATAAGCATTTTAAGTAAATGAATGACTCTCCATAGTCCTCAGAGGACTTAGGATTGTGCCTTCTTATAGTAAGTCCTAAATAAGTAATAACTGTTTGCCACACACACTACCAAATGCTTTACTAACTACCCTAGCAGAATAAATAAGCATGCAATTAAGTCGCAGAAGACGAGAACCGCAAAATTCAAAGAGACAATACTCTGCTTCCTCCAGATGAGTAGCTTTTATTTAATGCTTATGAGTTATTGCTTTCAGTCAAGCCTAATGCAGTTGGAAGGAAGGTGCTAGAATGGGTACAACAGCTGCCCTCCTAGAAACAGCACACTGAATAAGTAGGTGTGTCTAGGTGCCAAGGAGAGGAAGGAGAAATGCAGTCAGGTTCTCAGGAGCAATGTGTGTGGAGAAGAACACCACAAGTTAACAACACTAGAGGAAAATGCAGATTCCTGGGTCTCACCTCTACCTCTTTGAAACCTAAAGCCTGAGCACAGAAAACTTTATTCTAACTAAGCACAGCTTCATTTTAATCCACTTCAGAATTTTCATCCATCTCTTTTACATTTGAATTTTAAGATTTCACTCTTTAATATGACTATTCATATTATTACTCACATTTTGGTTAAAATGCTAAGTGCAAATCATTTGTTGGACTTTTCCATGATGTGGAGAGGTGGAGGGTTGATGGCACCATCCGGGAAGTTCTATGTTAATGGAATTTGGGAAATGAGATAAGCCAAGTTGGTGATATCTGTGGCTGAAAATGATAATGCCTTCCAGTGGCAGCCCAACTGACATTATTATTAAAGTCTATATATATATATATTAGAAATAATAATAAATTGGAGTAAAACTTTTGATTCCTCTCCCAGGTTAAACTCCTGGAATGTTTATCTTATAGAAGATACAGAAAGAATGTGGTTTTAGATCTGTATATTTATCTAAATGCAGTGAGTGACCTTTTGTTGTTGTTGTTGTGTATTTTCTATAGGGAAAAAAGCAAAAATGTGCTTCAGAGCAAAACACAGAAAAAGTCATTAAAATAAAAATTCAGGATTGAGACTCTGTAATATATTTTGCTAGTGGCAGCATAGCCCAATAAATCAGGTCTATTTGTTCACTTTCTTTATAATTGATTTTCCATATTTTTCAGCAAGTCATGGAAAATTCAGCTTTAAATATGTCTGTTTTTATCTATGACCTACTGTGAGAAGAAATTACTTGTGTCCATATTTTAAATTATTTGCCCTCATGAAATTTTCATGGTCTTTCCTCCAGATTGCTCTTCTATAAAAAGGCTCATTCTTTTATTCACCCATTGCTTGTAAACGCCTTGCTTGGACTCCCAGGGGTTAGCTCAGTGTCTGACATATGGTGGCATTTTACACTTATTTGATGGATGAGAAAATGTTGTCTGCATACACACAACATCGTTTTGAATGTATTTCCTAAGACATGGTCCCTTGCAATGTTCATTTTCTTTCCCTACAGGCTCTCCCTTTCTTTGCCAGGGAAAGAGCTTTTTTAAAAAGTTATTTTTAATTGGAAGATAAAAATTGCTTTACAGTATTGTGTTGGTGTTTGTCATATATCAACATGCATCAGCCATGGGTATACATATGTCCCCTCCCTCTAGAGGTTCCCTCCCACCTCCCACCCCATCCCACCCCTCTAGGTTGTCACAGAGCACTGGATTTGAGCTCCTTGAGTCATGATAATGAAAGAACTTTTAACTTGGTTCTGCTTTTAGAAGGGAGGGACTTCTCTTCTCCTTGCCACAGTTCCCCCTTCTTACTAGTTGAAGTGCAGACAAGATGTAGAGCTATTGTAGACAGATAAAGGCAATACTCTTGAGGATGGAGAGTCACAGATGGCAGGTGCCTGGATCCCTGCATGACACAGCGGAGCAGAGCGGCCCTCCAGCCCCCCATTGCCCCTGCAGCATTACATGAGAGAGAAACGAACGCCCATCTCTTTAAAGCCATTGTTATTTGGAGATGTTTCTTACACAGCAGCCAGATTTGTTTTTTAATCATACAGTTCTCAGGGCATTTAACTCTAGAAGGGTTGAAATTGTTAGTTCCTTGGTCTTGTCTGACTTTTTGCAACCTCACCACCAGGCTCCTCTTGCATGGAATTCTCCAGGAAAGAATATTGAATCGGGTAGCCATTCTCTGCTCCAGGGGAAGTTCCTGACCCAGGAATTGAACCTCGGTCTTCTGCATTGCAGGCAGATTCTTTACCATCTGAGCCACCAGGGAAGCCCAGAAAGGTTGAGAAGTTCTTAAATAACCATAATGTATACCAGGATGAGAGAAATTCCATGAGGGAGTTCAATAAATGCTCTGAGAGTCTGGAGGAGGGAGGGTTCACACCACCCATTAGGAGAGCAACTTAAGTGTGGTTTAGATATTAGGATGTCTGAATTTTAAATTTTATTTATTTATTTGTGATTTGGCTGCACTGGTTCTTAGCTGTGGCACATGGGATCTAGTTCCCTGCCAGGGATTGAACCCTGGCCCCTTTCACTGGGAGCTTGGAGTCTTAGCCACTGGACCACCAGGGAAGTCCCACGGATGTCTGAAGTTTGGAGAGCAGCATTACTTTAGGGTTTGATGGCCATGGATATTGTTATTCATGGTAACATGCATCAGCCATGGGTATACATATGTCCCCTCCCTCTAGAGGTTCCCTCCCACCTCCCACCCCATCCCACCCCTCTAGGTTGTCACAGAGCACTGGATTTGAGCTCCTTGAGTCATGATAATGAAAGAACTTTTAACTTGGTTCTGCTTTTAGAAGGGAGGGACTTCTCTTCTCCTTGCCACAGTTCCCCCTTCTTACTAGTTGAAGTGCAGACAAGATGTAGAGCTATTGTAGACAGATAAAGGCAATACTCTTGAGGATGGAGAGTCACAGATGGCAGGTGCCTGGATCCCTGCATGACACAGCGGAGCAGAGCGGCCCTCCAGCCCCCACATTGCCCCTGCAGCATTACATGAGAGAGAAACGAACGCCCATCTCTTTAAAGCCATTGTTATTTGGAGATGTTTCTTACACAGCAGCCAGATTTGTTTTTTAATCATACAGTTCTCAGGGCATTTAACTCTAGAAGGGTTGAAATTGTTAGTTCCTTGGTCTTGTCTGACTTTTTGCAACCTCACCACCAGGCTCCTCTTGCATGGAATTCTCCAGGAAAGAATATTGAATCGGGTAGCCATTCTCTGCTCCAGGGGAAGTTCCTGACCCAGGAATTGAACCTCGGTCTTCTGCATTGCAGGCAGATTCTTTACCATCTGAGCCACCAGGGAAGCCCAGAAAGGTTGAGAAGTTCTTAAATAACCATAATGTATACCAGGATGAGAGAAATTCCATGAGGGAGTTCAATAAATGCTCTGAGAGTCTGGAGGAGGGAGGGTTCACACCACCCATTAGGAGAGCAACTTAAGTGTGGTTTAGATATTAGGATGTCTGAATTTTAAATTTTATTTATTTATTTGTGATTTGGCTGCACTGGTTCTTAGCTGTGGCACATGGGATCTAGTTCCCTGCCAGGGATTGAACCCTGGCCCCTTTCACTGGGAGCTTGGAGTCTTAGCCACTGGACCACCAGGGAAGTCCCACGGATGTCTGAAGTTTGGAGAGCAGCATTACTTTAGGGTTTGATGGCCATGGATATTGTTATTCATGGTACCTTAACTGTCTGCCTTACCTTGCTTGTCTGTCTGGCACAAAGTTGCCACCTTCAGATTTGGGCAAAGCAGACAGACATTCCAGAGGGCTTGGGGAGAGGTAGGGGTCAGTGTGCACGCAGCTTGAATGCAGAACAAAGAGGCTGACCAAGCTCTCTCTGCTGCTGCTGCTGCTGCTGCTGCTAAGTTGCTTCAGTCATGTCCGACTCTGTGCAACCCCATAGACGGCAGCCCACCAGCCTCCCCCATCCCTGGGATTCTCCAGGCAAGAAAACTGGAGTGGGTTGCCATTTCCTTATCCAATGCATGAAAGTGAAAAGTGAAAGTGAAATCACTCAGTCCTTTCCGACTCCTAGTGACCACATGGACTGTAGCCCATCAGGTCCCTCTGTCCATGGGATTTTCCAGGCAAGAGTACTGGAGTGGGTTGCCATTGCCTTCTCTGAAGCTTTCTCTAGGTAAATGAATTCTGACCCCTGCAAATTATCGAGATGGCCAGGAGATGTGAGATTGGACAGATGTTGGGGTTCAGATTCTATCTTTACCATTTCCCAGCTGTGAGCAAAAGATTGTGATAGCTGAGATCTGGCTCTAGCTCTATGGGTTCAAATCTCTGTTCCACCCCTCAGGACCCATGAGATCATGGCGATTTGTTTTACCTCTCTGTGTCCTGATTTCCCAAGGGATAAGAGTACCCACTATCTTACAAGTGGTTGAGGAGTGCTGAGGAGATTAAGTAAAAATTCCTGATAATATTAAGTCTTTAACACACATTTAATGCTTAGTATGTGCCAGGCATACAAGTATATTTATATATCTATTTAATTTGTATATAAAGAAAATAGTGTCTGGCATATAATAAATATTTAATGAATACTACCTAGGATTGTTGTTGTTTTTAATGACAACTTTCTGTGATTTAATGGCCTCAGTTTACATACATGTAAAACACAGGTGATAATACTTAACTTCTTGTCCTTATTTATAACATGAGGAGCCCTTAGGGTCATAAGATTATGTCTGTAAAACACGTGCAAAATGTCTGGTAAGCAGTAAGATCAACATTATTAAGCACCTTTTGTAGTAAGTCTCTAAAAAGTATTTCCTCATACATTTCCTATGTACTTCTAAGGCAAATGTGTGCAGAGTTTTTCAGTGCAGACTTGAGGAGAGAGGAAGCCATGGGCATAAGTGAAATAGTGTTTGGCCAAACACTCTGCTATATTGATGATCTTTGTAAGGATTTTGTGGCAGAGATACAGAGAATTCCAGTTGGGGTCCAGGGTGGGAAATAGTAGTTGCCATCTATTGAGGCCTTTCTATGTGGTTCACCAAGGCCCCAGGGGGAGATTGTGTCCCTTCCGATGGTCAAGAAAAGTGAGGTTCAGAGAGGGTAACTTACCTGTCCACAGTCTCTCAGTTGGCCTGGAACCCACTGTACACACCCTCTGGGTTCCTGTTCAATCCCTTTCTGGCTGAAGTGCCAGTAGCAGGGCCAATGGGCCAGGCAGGATGGTGGGATGGTGAGCTTGGCTCACCTAGAGGTTCTTGCCCACCTGTGAGTGTCAGTAGATCCCTTGACCCTGTCACAACCTCTGACTGTCCCAGAAGGTGCCCAAGCAAAGTATTAATAACCTCAGACCCTGTGGCGGTCCCTGGGGATCTTCCCTGTATCTTCCAGGACCTGGTCAACTCTCAGTCACTAGGGATAAAACCCTCTTTCAGCTGGAATGGGAGAACTCAACCATGGTGTCTCCAAATCTTGTGGTGTCATAGGAAGCACTGAAACCATAGGGAAGAGGGCTCTGAGTTGACCACTCATTTTGGAGGCTCTCTGAAAGCACGGTTCTCTTTCCTTGCCTTTCTGGACCTCTGGAAGGGTTGTGGGGACTGTGAGGACCCTCTCAGTTCCCGACCATTCTTGCTGCTCTCTCTGTATGGTTATTTCCTAGGCTTTGTGGCACAAGGGACAAAGTAGAAGATGCCCAGGGCTCCAGGTGGGACAGGGGAGGCTCGGTTCTTTCCACTCTGGGATTTCTAATCCATCTGGGTCTCCGCCAGCAGCCTTCAACACCTTCTCTTCTGGGAGCAGAGCCCGAAGCCAGGCCTTTTTGGGTCCCTCCCTTCCTATTCAGCTCTCTGCCTTCCTTTTCCAGCTCCAGGATAGAGAATAGATGGGTAGGGCACAAGATGGGGAATCACTTCTGTTAGATAGCACTGCTCTTTAGATTTTTTAAAATTTGGACCATACCCTTTGCACTTAGATGCAAATAATTTGTTGTCTCCATTGTCTGGACATGACTGGCCACAGCCCCTGGGACATGAACGCAGCCCACTTTATGATCCAAAGAGACTGTGGGTAGAGGGAGTATGGGGCCAAAGGGCACAATTCCTGCGTCACAGGGCCATCCAGCTGCCTTTCTTTGCTTGGAGTGAGTGCGTGCATGTGTGTTTTCATCCTTCCTTTGCGTCCCACATCCTTCATGCGATGAGACACATTTCACCGAGTCCCTTTGTACAGAAACTATTGTGATTGTATGTTTCTGTTATTTGGTATATATTTACTATAATTCTCTGTTATTAGTCTTAGCATGTATGAATTTTTCTGTGTTAGAGTTTGGGGAGCATTTCCCCAAGAATGCTTTCGCTGTGTTTTACACCAAGAACATGTGTCAGAAGTTTATAGGATTTAGGACAAGCCCAGGAACAGGTTTCATGAATGAGGGTAGTGGATGGGTAAGCCATATTATCTCTTGTTTTTCAATTACTCAGTTGTGTCCAACTCTTTGCGACCCTGTGGTCTGTAGCACACAAGCCTTCCCTGTTCTTCACTATCTTCCAGAGTTTGCTTATATCTATTGAGGTGGTGATGCCATCCAACCATCTTATCTTCTGCCGTCCCCTTCTCCTCCTGCCCTCAGTCTTTCCCAGCATCAGGGTCTTTTCTAATGACTCAGCTCTTTGCATCAAATGGCCAAAGTATTGGGAGTTTCAGCTTATCATATACTTATCATATACATATTATCTAGCACAGGCTTATCATATACTCTTTACCAAGAATCTACTCTAGATAAAGGCATCTGAAACTCCAATAATCCCTGACTGGGGGCTCTCACAAATAGGACTCATCTGGGGGAGGGCTGCAGTCATCTTTGGTAGGGCTTATGCTTTGAGTCATGACCTGAACACAGCAGCTGTGGACATTTGGGACTAGGAACAGAGCCCGATGATGGCCGGGAGTCAGATGCCTTTAAATGTTTACTTCTGAGCCAGTCTTGATGCAGGGCTTCTGTTTGAAAGTTGTCACTCATTGGCCCTGTCAGCAGATGTCATGAGGCAGATAGCTGTGAGTGATGACATGTTGCAGGGGGACACAAGATTGGAAAATCACTGGAGTGGGGCAAGGGGAGACAAATGGGTGCTTTCTGTTTTAATGAAATTTTTAGCAGTGAGAGGATGTAATTCAGAGAGATGATTTAAGATACAAAATGTACCTTTGAACTTATTGTTAATGTTTCTTATTTTTTTGAGACAATAGAAGTAGAAAAGTTGGAGGATACAGACAATTATAATGAAGAAAATAATTGCCCACCATTCCACCACCCAGAGATAAGCTTTTATCTATGCACATATTCCTACATGTAGTATATATTATATAAATGTCCTATACTTAGTGTTTTATAAATATTTTATTTAGAAACTTTTAATAATTATGAAAGCAATGCAGGCTTGCTGTAGAAAACTCAAGCAGAGCTGACAGTCTCCCCAACCACCTCATGGAAGGTCAGTGTGGATATCTGGTGTGCATCCTTCTAGATATGTTCTTCACACATGTACTCCCTGCACATTATTTTATTTACTTATCTATTCTTTCTTATAGCCACTTGGCCATAGATTTCCAATATCTTCTTCCAGTTCCCTGTCCTGGTCCCTGATTGGCTCAATTAATGAGCTCACTCTGCTGAACATGCTGAGGCCACTGGTCCAATAGCTGGCTAGCACCCCTCTGAACCACAGCTCATAAGGGCTCGCCATGGGACTGGCCACTGAACATGGGTGGGATGGTTTCCAGCTCACTGGAAGAGAGCAACAGTCCACTTCCCTTTCTGGGACAAGGCACGTCTCACAGGGATGTCTGTAGAGGACCCTGGGAGCAAGGGTGGGTCCCCCACCCCCATCCTCCCTGTTCAGGGCATCAGACTCAGTAATTCCCACCCTGTCACGTGAGCCTCTGGGTGGTGACTGTGGTTGGCTTCGCAGATGCTACCTGTATTTAAGCTGATTTAAAGAAATGAAAGCTATGTTATGTCTCAACATTTGTTGTTGCACATTCATATGTATTGGAGAAGGAAATGGCAACCCACTCCAGTGTTCTTGCCGGGAGAATCCCATGGACAAAGGAGCCTGGTGGGTTGCCATCTATGGGGTCGCACAGAGTCAGACATGACTGAAGTGACTTAGCAACAGTAGCATTCATATGTATTCCAAACTTGTACTTGAACAACCTCCCAGAAACTCTGGAAAGATAGCTTCTGAGATGGCTTGTAACGTGTCTGAAAAGCTTTGGTGGTGTCTGGAAGCGTGAAGAAGTTGACCTGTCTCATCTCTCCTGCAACATGTTGCTTACGGACATCACCCACCTCCTAAGAAGGGTCGTGGCAATATTAACGCTGCTTCAGCTCCTGATGGGAGAACTTGGGACTTCCCAGCGCTCTCTTAATTCTGTCCTCCGCTGGACTTAACACCCCCCCTTGCCCTCTCTGCTTCCCCTGTCTTCCTCTCTCTGACCTTCTGGAGGGTAGTGGAGTTGGAAACCCACACCGTTCTGTGCGCTCTCTCAATTGTTAAATGCAGCTATTTAACTGAATTTTCCAAAACTCTAGGCAGGTGGAGAAACCCACATCTGTGGGCCAACATTTGACATCATGGCACTGTAGGACTATATTCCTACCTCCCCATCGAGTTACATTATTTTTCCATAATTTCAAATTCCCAAAGTTCTTATCTTGCCTATCTCATGTGATTTATAGGCCAATAAGATGTGTAGTTGTTTAAAACACCATTTAGTTTACTCTTTAAGAGGGCTTATGGGCTGACTTGAAAACAAAAGGTGATTGTTTTGAAGATGCTTTTAATGTATGCTAAAGACATTTCGTTTAAGAAACAAATTCTGTGGTTTTGTAAAGAGAGGCCAAATGGAAATTAAACTTCTTATCAAAATATCAGTGGGCATGCTTACCTCTCTAACATAAATTCAAGCCTACATGATTTGAGTGTTATGATGCTATCTATCTCTTTGAACAGAGTAAAATGGTAGTGTATGTGACAAAATTACAAGGTTGTATAGTTCCTTTCTCCATTATTAGAGTCTAAAGCTCTTTTTTCTATATGAAATAAGGGTGACAGTTATAGAGGAAAACATCAGATGCTTTCTCAAATAATACCTGCTCGCCACCCCATATGTCTTTCTCCTGTTTCCTCAGTACATTTAAAACTGCCTGCAAGGTCCACAGGAAATGTACTGTGGTCTCAAAGCTGTCAATACTAACCACTGATTCATCTATTTTTCTGGCTCATCACCTTTTTCCTCTGTGGGATTATTCAGCTCTCAAGACTCTAAGATGTAAGAATAAGCCTGATTCTGTAAGGATGAGAGGAAAAATGAGTGAATGGAATTTGGCCATAGTTGCTGGCTTCATGCCTGTATGTTCCTGTTACTGGGATGACACGCTATGATGAAATCTATCTCTTTTATGGGAATTTCTTTTTACAGAAGTACAGAGGCACCACGTGTCAGTAACTTAGTTCCCAGATTGGTGAAGACCTTGAAATCCTGTCCTCTATAAAACAGTGAGAAGTTTCCCTTTCAAAGTCAACTCAAATATCTGACTGAAAAAAATTCTAATGGGGGTGGAGCTTAATAAGATCTAATTCTAAAAGCTATGCGGTGTTATGTTTAATGTAAGGGCAAACCATATCTTCAAGTTCAAGTTCAGTCTCTCAGTCGTGTCTGACTCTTTGCGACCCCATGAATCGCAGCACGCCAGGTCTCCCTGTTTATTACCATCTCTCGGACTTCACTCAGACTCATGTCCATCGAGTCTGTGATGCCATCCAGTCATCTCATCCTCTGTCGTCCCCTTCTCCTCCTGCCCCCAATCCCTCCTAGCATCAGAGTCTTTTCCAATGAGTCAACTCTCCACGTGAGGTGGCCAAAGTACTGGAGTTTCAGCTTTAGCATCATTCCTTTCAAAGAAATCCCAGGGTTGATCTCCTTCAGAATGGACTGGTTGGATCTCCTTGCAGTCCAAGGGACTCTCAAGAGTCTTCTCCAAAACCACAGTTCAAAAGCATCAATTCTTCAGCGCTCAGCCTTCTTCACAACCATATCTTAGAGGATCACAAAAACTATTCCCTGGAACCATATTTATTTCTTCACACTTCTTCATGACAGTTGATCAGGGTTTAAAAGTCACAGATGGATGGGTTGAATTTATACTTACACTTGTGTCTATTGGTAAAGACATTCTCTAAGTACAAGGTTCGTGTCAGCAGCCGATAATGCCCTTGCTGTTGCTATCCTTTATCTCCATCATAGTTCCGGAAGCCTCAGGTTTTCAATCGCAGTATGTTCCTATTGTGATGTATATTGCCAAAAATACAACAAGAAATAGTCTTAGGAGATATACAAATGGTTTTTAAAGTTTAGGTGGCTGTATATTTAAAGTAGTTTAAAAAAATACAGCTAGAACACCAAACCAATCAATTCAGATATTGTACAACTCTTTGAAATAAAGTAGATGATTTAAAAGAAAGTAAGGAGCCTGATGGCCAACAGCCACAGGGTCGCAAAGAGTCGGACACGACTGAAGTGACTTAGCAAGCATGCACACACTCATTAAGTAAATAATAGTTTGAGTGATACATGAATATGGCAAAAAGCATGCACATGGTATGGAAATGACCACAGCGTGTGTGCACTGTGTGTGAGAAATTGAATTAACGGAGTCTCCCTGTCTCTAGCAGGCTGATGCTGTTTTATCTGTCTCAATGTTTTGCTGCGTTGGGCCTTAGTTGCAGCCTGTGGACCTGTTGGTGGGGCGTGTGAGTTCAGTGGTTGGTTGCCTTGTGACATGTGGGATCTTAGTTCCCCGACAAGGCATCAAACCTGCTTCCCTTGCCTTGCAAGGCAGATTCCTACCCATTGGACCACCAAGGAGGTCCCAGGGTGATATTATCTTTTAACTTTAAAATTTCAATCTGATTAAGGTAGACCTCAAAGATCAAGATAGATAACCCCAATGATTTAACATCACGGGGAGCCTGAAGAGAATGTTAAGTCAGTTGTGACCTTAGCTTCCGATTTACCACCTGCTGTATCTTAGGTTCTGTTGTCGTAGGCACCTTATTTTATATAATAGTGCAGACTCTGGATTCCTGACTCTATATTTTTTTTGTGTGTGAACTCAAATTTACTCAACCACCATGAACCTACTTTTTTCACAGATAAAGTGGGGAAAAATAGTACCTGGCTTGGGAGGTTCTTCTTAAGATTAATAAGCCAAAACACACCAGGGATATAGGCTGTTACCAAGTGAAGCACTGAACAAATACTAGCTGTTAGAGCTTAGGGCTTCCCCAGTGGTTCAGTGGTAAAGAATCTGCCTGCCATGTAGCAGCTGCAGGAGGCACAGGTTTGATCCCTGGGTTGGGAAGATCCCCTGGAGGAGGGCATAGCAATCCACTCCAATATTTTTGCCTGGAGAATCTCATGAACAGAGGAGCCTGGTGGGTTACAGTGTATAGAGTCACAAAGAGCTGGACATGACTGAAGCGACTTAGCGTGCACACACACACACATTATTGTTTTATGTTTCTGAAAAGTTGTGTAAAGATAGTGGTTTATATATAAAATTTCATTTATCATGCCACAAAAGAGCTTACTTAAAGTAAATGCTTGGCAAATCCCACTGTGAAGCAATAATTACTATGAAATGTACTCTACTTTTGGACAGAATGGCCTGAAGGTGAGGCTATTCTTAGAAACACTTTAAGTTCTGTAAAGTTTTAAAGGCATTTATTTTCACTATTTCTCACTGTGACTTGGCACAAAGAAAGGTACTTTAAGAAGTAATATAAATTAGCTCAGGATTGTTGAAGGCAAATATTCCAAACTGTATGTGTAAGACTTCAGGATGATGGTCGGTGTAATGAGAAAAAGTACTTCTGCGTTTCTCCTGGGAATCTTTTAGAGGAACTCTAGGTTATGGCACTTGAAAATGAGGTTTTGGTTTTGGTTTCCATTGTCTTCAGCATCACCTGAATAGGATGCAATTTCATTCTTTAAAAAGTTTGTAAGATATCAAACTTTTGCTGTTAAGTATGTCATGTATTTTTACTTGGAAGAGATTTTTTTTGTCATGTCCAACTCTTTGCGACCCCATGGCCTGCAGCAGGCCAGGCTTCCCTGTTTATCACCAACTCCCAGAGACTACTCAAACTAATTTCCATCACTTCGGTGATGCTATCCAACCATCTCATCCTCTGTCGTCCCCTTCTCCTCCCACCTTCAGTCTTTCCCAGCATCAGGGACTTTTCCAGTGAGTCAGTTCTTCAAATCAGGTGGCCAAAGTGTTGGAGTTTCAGCTTTAGCATCAGTCCTTCCAATGAATATTCAGGACTGATCTCCTTTAGGATGGACTGGTTTGATCTCTTTGCAGTCCAAGGGACTCTCAAGAGCCTTCTCCAACACCACAGTTCAAAAGCATCAATTCTTCAGGCTCAGCTTTCTCTATAGTTCAACTCTCAACATCTATGCATGAGTACTGGAAAAACCATAGCTTTGACTAGACATCCCTTTCTTGGTAAAGTGATGTCTCTGCTTTTTAATATGCTGTCTAGGTTTGTCATAGCTTTTCTTCCAGGGAGCAAGCGTCTTTTAATTTCATGGCTGCAAGTACTTAATTAACTAATTAATTAGTCTTTGTCTGTGCTCGGCCTTCCTTGCTGTGTGCAGGCGCGCTCTGGCTGAGGCGGGCAGGGGTTGCTCTCTAGCAGAGATGCACGGGCTTCTCGTTGCTGTGACTTCTCTTGCTGTGGAGCACAGGCTCTAGGGTGCTTGGACTTCAGTAGTTGCCATGCATGGGCTTAGTTGCTCCATCACAGGTGGGATTTTCCTGGACCAGGGACTGAACCCATGTCCCCTGCATTGGCAGGTGGATTCTTAACCACTGGATGCCAGGGAAGTCCCGGGAAGAATATTTTGATTCTAGCTGTTTAGGCAGGGCTACATGTAGAATCGTAGGGTTTTTAGAGTTGGAAGAAACCTTTTAGAGTTGGAAGAATTTTTAGAGTTGGAAGAAACCTGGCGTATTGTTGAGTCACCTCTTTGCTGGTCTTTCTGTCACTGAGCCCTACTGAAGTTCACCAACTTGTCCATGTCACCCAGCTAGGTAGTGATTCTTCTAATGTACTACCCCAGGTCCAATTCTATTTAGACTGGTCATTCATTAAGCTTCCAAATCCTAAGTTTCTTAGTCCTGTCAAATTCCTTACACATTTATTGCTTCTTTGTCTAAAAAGTATAAAAGTTGCCTGCTTTGACTACTTCTTAGGCCCCATTTCTATAAGATCTCCATGTGCCCAAGTTAAAATTAGTTTCTCTTTTCTCCCGTAAATCAGCCTTGTGCCAATTTTATTATTAGTGCAGCCACAAGAACTCAAGAGGAGTAGAAGGGGAAATTTCCCCTCCCGACTAAGGGTGAGAGAGCCTTCAAACCATGGAGAATTGCCAGAGAGGACCTGCATGGCTGGGTGTTCAGGAGTTTTCTTTTCCTAACTGACTCTTGGTGACAGCGGGAGACTCTCCCAACAAGAACCTGGAGACAAATAAGTGATAGAAAATTATCCTGGTACTTCTTTTCATGAAGAAAGAGAAAAGTTCTAGAGTGCTAAAGACCAAACCCCTGATTTATAAAGGGGTTGATTTCTACTTTGCTATTGCAAAGTAGAAAGAATAAAAATATCCATGTTGATTAAATCTCTGGGTATTGTGCCCCATTTCTCTTTTCATCTCTTGCCTGCAGGTTTATGGTCCCAGCAGCCTTGATTAGTTCATGATGTTCATTTTATTTGTTTATTTATGTTGAGCTCCACTCTGTACCTCTCTCTGGCCCAACTTGTTTGATGCATCCTAAATATTAATGAGCTAATCTTTTCTACTGACAACAATAAAGAGGAGGAAGTATTTGGGCCTTCTCTCTGTGCCTAAATGTCTCTCTAAATGAATCTCAATTCACAAATAGACGCTTTGGATTAAAACAAGCCATGCTTACCTATATGGGAAAAGAATCTAAAATCGAATGGTATATGTATATGTATATGTATATGTATATGTATATGTATATATATATGTATAACTGATTCACTTTGCTGTATCCCTGAAACTAACAGGATTGTAAATCAACTATACTCCAATGAGAATTAAAAAAGCAAACAAATAAAAAAACAAGTCATCTTGAGACAGTTCTGAAAGGGGAAGTATCAGGCTTCTAGTGTGAAACACATCGGTTTTCTCCCAACACCAAGTTGAAAGCTACAGTTATGAAGCGATTTACCTGCTTGGGGAGTGGAGAAGAAAGTGGGAGTAGGGCAAAGGAAGGGGGTATTGTGGCTCACAGGGGCGCTTTGGACAGTTCAGAAGATACCAGAGAATTGCTGGTGGTGCCGGATGCTGGCTCTGGGAGAGGACTGAGGAGACTGGTGATTTAATCCAGTGTAAGACGAGCTTCTTTAATTAAGGAATAACTGCATGGGTATTTTAATTTTTGCTTCTTTGTATTTATTAGATCCTGTGTAGAATAATTCTATGTGTTTATTAGAAAATCATCCAGAAATAGCCTGGTGGGACTTTTGCTCTTTCATTAGAGAGCTGTCTGGTGGGAGAAAGATGATGCCCAGCAAATTGGACATTTTCACAGGGAAATTTTTGCCTTGGCCAGCTGTGCTATTAACCTTCCACCTGGTGGCTAATTGCCTGTGGATCTCAGAAGCTGAAGCTAATTAGAAAACGAAAAATTAGAAATCTCAGTAAATGGGACATTCTGAAGATCTTTCGAAAACTTTTGTTTCCTCCCAAAGCAAGTTTCACTAACATTTACCTTTTGCTATTATGAAAGAAAGTATGATCTAAATGTCCTTGCATGAGTAAGTCTCCAAGATATATTTTGCCTTATTAATATTATCAGTGGTTTTTGGCCACAATGTGTAGCATGTGGGATCTTTATTCTCTGACCAGGGATCGAACCCATACCCCTGCATTGGGAGCACTGAGTCTTAACCACTGGTCCACCAGGGAAGTCCCTTCTGAGGTTAAGACAACAAAATAGGTTTCAGGACTAAGCCTTAAGCATGATACACACACACACACACTGTTACAGATTCTCTGTAAGTAAACACAAGAATACATGGATGTAAAGCAGCTGTCACAGAGGAACTATACAAAAAAGATCTTCATGTCCCAGGTAACCATGATGGTGCGGTCACTCACCTAGAGCCAGACATCCCTGAATGTGAGGTCAAGTGGGTCTTAAGAAGCATCACCACAAACAAAGCTAGTGGAGGTCATAGAATTCCAGTTGAGCTGTTTCAAATCTTAAAAGCTGATGCTGTGAAAGCGCTGAACTCAGTATGCCAGCAAATTTGAAAAACTCAGCAGTGGCCGCAGGACTGGAAAAGGTTAGTTTTCATTCCAATTCCAAAGAAAGGCAATGCCAAAGCATGCTCAAACTACTGCACAATTGCACTCATCTCACGTGCTAGCAAAGTAATGCTCAAAATTCTCCAAGCCAGGCTTCAACAGTATGTGAACTGAGACCTTCCAGATGTTCAAGTTGGATTTAGTAAAGGCAGAGGAAGCAGAGATCAAACTGCCAACATCCATTGGATCATGGAAAAAGCAAGAGAATTCCAGAAAAACAGCTATTTCTGCTTTATTGATTATGCCAAAGCCTTTGACTGTGTGTATCACAATAAACTGTGGAAAATTATGAAAGAGATGGAGATACCAGACCACCTGATCTGCCCCGTGAGAAATCTGAATGCAGGTCAAGAAGCAACAGTTAGAACTGGACATGGTTCCAAACAGGGAAAGGAGTACGTCAAGGCTATATATTGTTACCCTGCTCATTTAACTTATATGCAGAGTACATCATGCGAAATGCTGGGCTCAGTGAAGTACAAGCGGGAATCCAGATTGCTGGGAGAAATATCAATAACCTCAGATATGCAGATGACACTACTCTTAGGGCAGAAGGCAAAGAGGAACTAAAGAGCCTCTTGATGAAAGTGAAAGAGGAGAGTGAAAAAGCTGGCTTAAAACAACATTCAGAAAACCAAGATCATGACATCTGGTCCCATCACTTCATGGTAAATAGATGGGGAAACAATGGAAACAGTGACAGATTTATTTTTTGGGGCTCCAAAATCACTGCAGATGGTGACTGCAGCCATGACATTAAAAAATGCTTGTTCCTTGGAAGAAAAGCTATGACAAACCTAGATGGCATATTAAAAAGCTGAGATATTACTTTACTGACAAATGTCTGTATAGTCAAAGTTATGGTTTTTCTAGTAGTCATGTATGGATATGAGATTTAGACCATAAAGAAAGCTGAGCACTGAAGAATAGATGCTTTTGACTGTGGTGTTGGAGAAGACTCTTGAGAGTCCTTTGGGCAGCAGGAGATCCAACCAGTCCATCCTGAAGGAAATCAGTCCTGAATATTCGCTGGAAAGACTGATGCTGAAGCTCCAATACTTTGGCCACCTGATGGGACGAACTGATTCATTTGAAAAGACCGTGATGCTGGGAAAGATTGAAGGCAGGAGAAGGGGATGACAGAGAACGAGAGGGTTGGATGGCATCACCGACTTGATGGACATGAGTCTGAGCAAGCTCTGGCAGTTGGTGATGGACAGGGAGGCCCGGCGTGCTGCAGTCCATGGGCTCCCAAAGAGTCAGACATGGCTGAAAGACTGAGCTGAACTGAACTGAAAGTAGCTGTCTCATGAAGTTGTTATGAGGATTAAAAATAGATGATGGACATAAAATTCATAGAACAATGTAAATGTGTGCAAATATATTACACGGTATAAATATGTAAAAAATGTTAACTACTACAATGATGTAATGCGTTTAGAATGACTTGTATGAAGTTGTAGTTGTTAACAGTGGGGTGGGGTGGATGGATGAATTGGGCTGTAGCCAGATCTTTAATGTGTTAATACTTGTGCAATAAGGAAATATGTTCACGTTACTTGTATAATTAAAAAGGAATTTAATAGATCTTAAAAGCAGATATATTTTCTAAAAATTTAAGACAAATATTATAAGCAGGGCTGCCCTTGGACCTGGGCAGAGGGGATCTTGCCCTGACCCCTTTGTTTTAGAGAGTCCTGCATCTTAGAGAACACGTGGGCAGCTTTGTCACTTAGGAATGGTATGATTTAATGCTAATTAAAAACCCAAGCACCTGCTTTTGTGAAGAGCTCCATTCAGGTCCTAGGGAGAAGATTCTGCAGGTCTTTTGCCCTTGAACAAAGGCAACTGCCCCCAGATGCCAGGACGGGTGAGGCTAGAGCTGCTGCCTGTGTAGGAGATGCTTTATTACATAAGGATTTGAGCAGCAGAGCACTGAGGTAAAGAAGAGACAATTTAATTAATTTATCATTAATTAACTCACAATAGATTCTTGCATAAAGACTTATTGCTTCCCAGTAGTGCCAACATTCATTTTCTTCTCTTTGTGTTCCAATCCTTGGTTCCAGGGATATCATAAATTAGCATGGTATTTGCAGTTGTTACACATGGCAGCTGGACATAAGTCTGCAATATTAAAACAATGCATGAAGAAAAAGAGAAAGTGTTAGTTGCTCATCATGTCCAACTTCTGAGACCCTGTGGTCTGTAGGCTGCTAGGCTCCTCCATCCATGGAATTCTTCAGGCAAGAAAACTGAAGGGGGCTGCCATTCCTTTCTCCATGGGATCTTCCCTACCCTGTGATTGAACTTGGGCCTCCTGCATTGCAGGCAGATTCCTTACCATCTGAGGCGCCAGGGAAGCTCGAAGCACTGCATATTATTTTTCAACCAATGAATGTATGTTAGTCACTTAGTCGTGTCCGACTCTTTGTGACCCCATGGACTGTAACCTACCAGGCTCCTCTGTCCATGGGATTCTCCAGGCAAGAACACTGGAGTGGGTTGCCATCCCCTTCTCCAGGGCAACCAATGAAGCATGATGTCTACTTTTTTATATAGGCACTTGCATGGAAATTGAATGCTAAAATTATGAATAGTTTTACTTCTATAATATATAGTTAATATACCTTGATTACATTTTCAAAAAGTTAAATGACCTTAGTTTTAAGTACTTTTGATTGAAAATTTTTATCTTCATTGATTAAAAATTTTATTTTTGCCCATATATACCCTATGCCTCCCCCTCAACACTTTGGAATATGTTAGGGAAAAAAACCCCTATTTTAAAAGCATAAAATAATTTCAATTTAAACATTTTATTGTGTTCTTTTAACTTGTCTTTTTAATAAAAAGTTATTCCAATTTTGTACATTGGAATATTATTACATTCTAATTATTTGCTCATTTAGGTCACTGCTATCAATAGCACAGAAATTATGTGAAAATTATAGATAGTTATGATTTTCCCAAAATGAAGTTGAGAAGCAATTTATGAAATAAAGGTAATTAATAATAATGCATATCTTTCCAACTTATCAGTGTTAGAGTATTAATTGAACATCCTGATTTGGGAAATAGTACATTCAGTTGTGTCTGACATTTTGCCAACCTTCAGGCAGATACAAGCGTAACTCTGGGACTTCCCAGGAGTCCAGCGACTGAGACTGCGCTTCCGCTGCAGGGGATGTGCGCTGCATCCCTACCTGGGGACTGAGACCCCCACACGCTGCTCGCAGTGTGGCCAAAACAAAACACCCAAACCTAACTTTATACTGTTTTAGGTTTTGTCATTATGAAAGTGTGCTTGTATGAGTAGAAGGATAAAACACATTTGGCAGCCTGAAAGCTTTGCATTTTCAGGTTAAAGAGCAAGACTCTCCACCTGAACTTTCAGCCCGAAGTCTCGTACACGACAGAGGGGGGCTCTGAGAGCACACAGCGTCTTAAGCACCAGGACTACTCACTCTGGACCACTCATTTGCCAAGTTCCTTGCTCCACCCCAAACTGCCCAGGTCGACCCAGGGGAAAACAAAGCGATCAGCTCCCGGAGCATGACCGAGAGGCTGGGCACCTGAGAGGACGGGCCCTTCTGCCTTTTCTCTTTCTCCCTGCAGCTTTTTCACTCGCCTCCTTGCCACAGCTCATGGGGACGTTCTCCTGAATCTTTTGGTGAAGCCATCACCTTTTCCTCTCTTCTGTTCTGCTTCTGTAGAGCTTATCCTTTCAGACGATTGCCAACTAATTCCTGCTAAATCCTTAGCCGATAATTAAAATCTGAACCAAAATGGGTTTAAGGAAAATGCTTTCTAGAGAGTGTTGACATTATAAAGGGCAGTGTTTTTCACTGTGTTCTCAGAGTTGAATTTAGACATTTAAAACCATTGACTGAAATCATGAAAGGTTACTTTTTAGAAATTTCCTCTCAGTTCTCTGAAAATCTTGGAAAGAATGCTTCAATTTGTTGCCAGTGTGGATGCTAATGTCTCTTCTAGGCAATTCCTGTCGCTCCCTTTTTATTTAAAAGTCAACTTTATTGAGATAAATTCACATAAAATAAACTGCACCAGTTTTAATTGTGGTGAACTTGATAAGTGTATACAAATAACCACCAACAAAATCAAGACAGAGCGTTTCCACCACACCCGACTTCCTTGTGTCCTTGATTGTCAATCTGTCTCCACTTCAGGCCCCAGGCAATTACTGACCTGTTTCTATCACTCTAGACTGATGGCATTTTCTAGAATTTAATGTATATGGGATCACCCAGGATATCTGTGCTTTGTGCCTGGCTTCCTTCATTCTATATAATATTTTTCAGATTCATCTATACTGTGTGTGTTTGTAGTGTGTTCATTTTTATTGCTAGGTAGTGGCCTTTTGTATGGGTATATCAAAATCTGCTGCTCTGTTCCCCTATTCATAGCTATTTGGATGTTTTCAGTTTGGGGTGGTCATGAATAAAGCTACTTTGAACATCTGCATGCATGTTTTGTGTGGAAATATGCATTCATTTCTTTTGAGTAAGCAGCTAGGATTGGAATTGCTGGTTCTTGTAGTGTCTGAATCTTCCCTGGTGGCTCAGACGGTAAAGCATCTGCCTACAATGCGGGATACCTGGGTTCGATCCCTGGGTTGGGAAGATCCCCTGGAGAAGGAATTGGCAACCCACTCCAGTACTCTTGCCTGGAGAATCCCATGGACGGAGGAGCCTGGCAGGCTACAGTCCATGGGGTCGCAAAGAGTCGGACACGACTGAGCGACTTCATTTCACTTTCACTATAGTATCTGTACATTACCTTTATAAGAAGCTGACTTGTACCATTTTATACTCCCACCATCAATTTGTAAGAGTTCAAGTTGCTCCCCATCTTTATCAACACTTGTTAGTGTCAATCTTTTTAATTTTAGCTGTTTAGTGGATGTGTGTGGTATTCCACTGCAATTTTAATTTGTGTTTCCCTGATGATAATTGTGCTTATTTCCCATTCATATATCTTCTTTGGTGAAGTGTCTATTCAAAATTTTTGACCATTTGTTTTATTCTTATTGAGTTGTAAGAATTATTTTCTATATTTTGGGTAGATATAAGTTTTGTAAATATTTTCTTCCAGCCTGTGGCTTGTCTTTTTATTGTCTTAACAATAAAAAGTGGTTTTTGAGGCAGAAGATTTAAATATTGATGCAGTCCAATGTATTAATTTTAAAGCATTAAAAAAATCAGTTGTGTTTTTTGTGTCTTACTTAAGAAGTATTTGCCTAACCCAAACCCTAAATTTTTTTTGATTTCTTTTATTTGTAAGTTTTGTGGCGTTAACCCTCGTGTGTGTGTGTGTGTGTGTGTGTGTGCATGTGTGTGTGTGTGTGTGCGCGTGCGTGCACAGTTGCTCAGTTGTGTCTGACTCTTTGTGACCCCATGCACTGCAGCTGCCAGGCTTCTCGTCCATGATATTTTCCAGGCAAGAATACTGGAGTGGGTTGCTATTTCCTACTCCATAACAATAGCAACAACAAAATAAACCTGACCTTAGACACTGACACTGAACTTGGGAGATATAAAATGGCAGGGAGTTAATGCTTGCTGCCCATCAGAGATGGCATGCAGGGGGTTAAGTTGTAATCTCTCTGTAGGACTAGTTCTGATAAAGTGAAGACAGGATATCCCTCTGCTGATATGGAAAGAAGAAATATTTATTGATTTTACATCGGATGCCCAGGATCCAATTCTTCTGTCTTTTGATTGACAGTGTGACCCTTACCTGAGATGCATCCCGGTTTCAGTGGATAAGGCAACATAATTGTGCATTTATTTGCCACCTGCCTTCCAGAGACGCGGATGGAACTCAAGCCGAGAACAAAGTTGAGTCAGGTCAGAAGGGCATCAGTGTTCATAGTCTGAGTCTATTTCCCAGAGCATATGGTTTATTTCAGGAGACAAAGACTTGATTAACCAAGCTGGCCCTGGTTCCAACGGGAAACACAGAGCAAGAGTGTCTCGGCAGGGCACACAGGACTGGTGAGTGGGTTGCGTGATTTACTGCTTGGCAAGTTTCCTGAGGGTCAGCTGCCCTCTTCCCCAATATCAACATGGAAAATAGACTGTTCACAGCCATTTTGCTCCACTTATTGAAGGTGAGTCGCTTATACTTCGGTCGGATTTGCTGAGCTGCACCTCTGTTTGGCCTACATGCTAATAGATTTTTGTTGAACTGCCCTGCACTGCATTCGTCCAGCAATCAAGCTGTTACACAAATTCTACTCCTTGCTTCACGTGGCAACTCTGTGGTGGCGCTGTGTTCTCTGGAGCAAGGTTCCCATCATTGTTTGTCTAAGTCCTATCGAATCTTGCATTCCAGAGGTGCACAGTCTGAGAGATAAGGGCTGCCATTCACGAAAACTAGCTTCTGATTGTTATCAGCCAGTTTATTCTGAGAGCATTTCCCCCATCACTGTTAGTGAAATTGATTAAGACTGGCTAAGTAAAATTAGGAAATGTTAAAACTATGAAAGAATCGTGGTGAAGAAAGAAATCTTAATTTATCTTAGCATTTCCAATGAATTTGTATCTCAGATGAAAAATAATATACAGCATGAGATTCTTCACCTAAATAAGAAAACTGTGTATAGACGTGCATAGGTGTGTTTGTATAGGTGGTGTATGTGTGTGTGTGTGTGTGTGTGTGTGTGTGTGTGTATTTATGGCCAGGGTGCTCTGCTCAGCACTGGTGTTAACTCAGGAGTATCAGGCTGGGACTTTGCTGGCGATCCAGTGGTTAGACTCTGCTCTTTCAGTGCAGGGGGGTGCAGGTTCGATCCCTGGTCAGGGAACTAGATCTCACATGCTCTGTGGCCAAAAAAAAGAAAAGAATTTTAGGCTGGTTATTAGCATTGAATTTGACCTTGACGCTCACCCAACTTCAAACCTTAAATTTTGCAGGTGAGGAAACTGGGCTCAGAGTGGTGAGCTAACCATTCTAAGATTCCACAGCCTCTAGTAGCAGTGACCAGAGGAGCTCAGATTCCCCAGCTTTAATCTTTTGAGGGGTTTCCTTACCTACTGTAAAAAGTGCGCGGCACAGGCTTTGTTTAAAACGGTTTCTTTTCACAAAGCTCTCATTCTCTGGTTAGAATTTGACTTGCCATCCTCATTTGCTCAGGACACAGGGTCTCTGGAACTCAGGACTTCGGCAGAAACCAGGGAAGTTTAGGAAAACCAGATGAGTCTGTGACCCTGTTGCAAGGGTTTGGAGCTTTTCATCTGGATGGTTTTGTCCTGTTTCCTTGTGACCTGTGACTTCTGGCCTGTGCTACATGAAAGGAAATAGATAGCTCTGTTCTGTGACAAAGAAGAGACAAGCTGTGACTCTCTCTGGGCTGTGAGGCCTGCTCCCCTACACCCAGCTCAGTCTGTCCTTTCAGCCTCAGTCACCTCCTTGCCCACCTTCCCTGACCCACTGTGGTGGTTGTCAGACATCTCACTGATCGGCAGGAATGATTTCTGTATGAACCATTTCACCCTATGCCATCAAGCACTGCGGTGATTTAATCAAGGTCTCTGATTTCACGTGGACGGGTTTTATCCCTTCGAAGATCTTGCAAGCCCCTTGAAGGCAGGAGATAAGGCCCCTGTGTCCTGGACAGGGGAGGATCCTGGCCTCTGGAGCCCGTTTGGTTTAGCGTCCTGGTGCTTTGTTAGTGAAGTGATCTGGGCAAGTCATGTAAAGCTTTGTTTCTCAGTTTACTTCTGTAAAATGAGGAATAATAATACTTCTCAGGTGTCATGAGAATTCACTGATACTCACAAATTGCATATAGCAGCCCCTGACACGTGGCACATTAGCTACCATGAGTGAGGTCTCAGTAGACTCTGTGCTTGTTGGCTGCTTTGAATGCATATTCACGTGGCTAATTTCCTTACCTTTAACTTTGACTTGCAAGCTCTGCACTTTGAAAGTGAGCCTTGATAACCTAGAGGAGTGGGATGGGAGTGGGGAGGGAGGCTCACCAGGGAGGGGATATATATAACTATGCTCCTATGCGTTGTGTGGCGGAAACCAACACAGCATTGTAAAGCAATTATCCTCCAATTATAAAAAATAATTTTTTTGAGAGAAATCGCAATGGAATTAAAAACAAAGTGATCCTGGTGGTGGAGAACATTCCCTGCCACCTAGGCTGTTAAAGGATTCTGTGGGGTTCGTTAGAATTCTAACTGCAGCGGAGCTTGCCTTGAAATAGAATCTTTAAGCATAAGGCCATCTGAGAGTGTCCGCTTGAAGATTACTCTTTATAAGTAATGCTTTTCCATCTTCAAACTGACCATTTAATATCAGAAAGTTATCAATTAAAAATAGTTTAAGAGCATGTTAAAAAGGACAGCTAATTTTAATTCATTGGAATGGATCTTGGTTTTATTTGACATGTAATTTGAATTTTATGGCTGAAATAAAAGGTTAAAGCTGATAGGTAACTGAAACAGAATATGTACATCATGGGAACTTAACTTTTAATTTTTTATAAACCTTGGTGTAATTAATAAGACATTTCTTACAGCAGAATTGCATGACTGCATGAATCCATGAACTCCCTGAGTGTCAAAGCAAATCAGATTACTTCAGTCCTCATCTAAAGAATAAAACTGTTCAAACTGTAGGGGCTGGTAAATTCTTAACTTTGGAACAAAGAATCTGTACCGTCTTTGGAAGAAGGAATAAACATTTTCTGCATTCTCTTCACCTGCAAGAAATCCAGCCAGAGCTGATGGCAGCGTATGTTAATGTACTTGTCTGCCCAGCCTCTTCACCCTCTTCACCCTCTTCCTATGTTAAGCAAGGTTTCCCTCGTGGCGCAGATGGTAAAGCATCTGCCTGCAATGCAGGAGATGAGATAGAATTTGATCCCTGGGTTGGGAAGATCCCCTGGAGAAGGGAATGGATACCCATGCCAGTATTTTTGCCCGCAGAATTCAGAGGAACTGGTGGGCTATACCCCACTGGGTCACAAAGAGTTGGACACAACTGACTAACACTTTCACTTTCTGTTAATGGAGCACCTTCTTTGGGGTACAGCCCTTTCTCCCCCTCCAACTGTGTACTGGGGGCTGTCCTTCATAATACCCCAAACTCTTGACCCCTGCTATAGGTATTTGGTCAACTTGGGTCCTACATGTCTGTATGAGTTTCTAGGACTGCTGTAACAAAACATCACAGAGCAGAGCAGAGCATCACAGAGCAGAGCAGAGCAGGGCATCACAGAGCAGGCGGCTTACCATAACACCATCAGAAGTCAAAAATCAAGATGTCGTCAAGGCTGGCACCTCTGGGAGGCCCTGAGAGGGAATGTGCTCCTCACCTCTCGCACCTTCTCGTGTATGTTTGGGTGTGTGTGTGTGTGCTCAGTCTTGTCCGACCCTTTGTGACCCCATGGACCGTAGCCTGTTCATGGGATTTCTCAGGCAAGAGTCCTAGAGTAAATTGCCATTTCCTTCTCCGGGGGATCTTCCTGATCCAAGGACAGAACCCGTGTCTCTCACGCCTCCTGCATTTGCAGGCAGATTCTTTACCACCGCACCGCCTGGGAAGCCATAGCTTTCGGTAGTTGCTGGTGATCTTGACGTGCCTTGGTTTGCAGAGGCATCTGTCTAATTTCAGCCTCTGTCATCGCATGGTATTCTCCCTGTGTGTGTATGTCCACGTCCAAATTTCCCTCATCTTATAAGGGTACCAGCTGTTGGATTAGAGACCACTTGGATCCAGTGTGACCTCTTCTTAATTACATCTGCAAAGATCCTGTTTCCAAACAAGGTCAGATTCTCATGATATCAGGAATGAGGACTTGAATCTGTCTTTTGGGGACAGAATTCAACCCACCACACCTTCTTCTCCATGGTGAGTGGTCCAATAATAATCATTGTACCCAAACTGGGCCAGTTGGAGTCTCCCATTGAAGCTTTGGGGAACATCCTTTTTTTCCCCTCTCTTCCTTCCTTTCTTCTTCTTCTTTTCAATAAATATTTATCTATTTATTTACTTGGCTGTGTAGGGTCACACAGGCTTAGCTGCCCCATGGCATGTGGGATCTTAGTTCCCCCACTGGGGATGGAACCCACGTCCCCTGCATTGGAAGGCAGATTCTTAACCACTGGACCACCAGGAAGTCCCATTCTTGCTCTCTGCTAGAGATGATCGTGGCTGAGCTGCTGGCCACCTTGAGTCCTGCCTTGTGGGGAAGGGTGCCTGAGAGGGTGGAGCCCAGGGGCAGAGAAAAGCAGAGAGAAAATTCAGTCCTGATGACATTCATGTCATTATATCCCGACTCCGATTTCCTTGGCTTTCTCACATGAGCCATGAGACATATTGAGATAATTTTTCAGTCATTCTCAGCCTAAGGACCCTAAAATAATACAATTTAAAGAGGTTCTAGGATTTTGTGAGAAACTATCCTAAAATGGGAGCATTGTCTCCTGGAAAGCGAGGGCTTAGCCAAGTTTGCTCCGATGCACCTGTGTTTACTTGACAAGTAGTGATGTGTGGGGGCAGGGGCAGCTCCTGTCTTCCAGGTTATGTAGAGATGGCCACTCGCTCTGGATCACCTCAGAGGTGAGTTTAAGCTCTGACTTCATTTATTTTTCTTTCCCTCTGTTGATGCAGTCCAAGCATGGGTGGAAAAGAATTTCCAGACACAGAGCATTTCAAAAGGGAGTGAGTTTATTAAGAACAGAGAGCAGAGATAAAATGGGCCTTGCAAATGCAGTGGGCCAACCTCCTGACAGACCAGGGAAAGCTGACCATTTTCATGGGTTAATAGCCAATGTTTATAGCTTCAGGACAAAGCAAATTTCTGCTAGAAGTTTGGTGTTAAGTGACTGGTTGGGACGCTATAGGGTATTTACTGGAGTGGGCATCTTTACTTAACTGAGAGTCAGGAAGGTTGTTAGTGATGGTTAGGGGGCTTTGGGCAAGGTTACAAAGGGGTCAGTCAGCTTTAGAGGTGACCCTGGTTCTAGACTCTGCTTCTGTGGCCTTGGGGCAGGACTCAACACCCTCCTGCAGGCTTATTCTGACCCACTATCATTTTCATGTGAATTTACAAAAGAAAACTTTTCTTGAGATCCTAAGAACAAAGAACAACGTAGAACAACGTGCTTTTCCCAGGATGAGTGCTATAATAGCATAAGAGTGTCTTGTCCAGTTGTCTGATTCGTTGCGAAAGTACAGAGGTTACAATGCAACATCGCCGCAAAACTTTCTGCCATCAAGTGGCATTTGGCACACAGGAGGCTAGCTTCATGGCGAACCTGCTGGACACTTTTGGCTGCAAACAGCAAGAGCTTCAATATTAAGGAGCTTCTTACCTTACGTAACAAGAGATGTAGACATAGGGCTTCCTTTGGTGGCATCATTAAGTCTCTGTCGCTTCCTACGTTTCTGCTTTCCAAGTAGGGACATTCAGGTTTTTTTAAGTTATTCATTTCTAATTGAAGGATAATTGCTTTACAGTATTCTGTTGGTTTCTGCCAAACGTCAACATGAATCAGCCATAGGTATACCTCCCTCTTGAACCTCCCTCCCCATCCCAGCCCGCTAGTTTGTTACAGAGCCCCGGTTTGAGTTTCCTGAGTCATATAGCAAATCCCCAAATTCATTCATTCATTACATATGGTAATGTACGTTTCCATGTTATTTCTCCAGACATTCCCACCCTTCCCGACCAACCCCCCACCCCCCTGCTGTGTCCATAAGTCTGTTCTCTAGGTCTGGGGACATGCAGTTTTGAGGTCATTAGCCCACTGGGACCCCCTTTGCCTGGCAAAGCAATAAAACTATTCTCTTCTAACTTTACCCCAGAACTCTGAGACTTAATTCGGTGCCGGGGTGTGGAGGTGGGGCTGGATTCAGCTTCAGCTGTCGTGGGCACAGCACGCTGGCAGGGGCCTCTTCCCTCCCTGCCAGGCTCCTGATCACATTGCACCTGCCGCCTTGGCCACCTCTGGCTCCCTCAGTTATGTCCAGCTGCTGCTATTTAAGTGCAGATCCCTCTTGGGCCACGACCATACTCTTCATGGCTCCCCCATCCTCTTCAAGCACTCACGTGGGTGGTAGGGAATTCAGTGCCTGTGTGGTGGGACCATTACAACCCCAGGACCCAGCACAGCACCTCCCCAGGGCAGGTACCTCCAACTCTTGGTGGAACAGGTCCATATATATCCATGGACCACTGAGTGTTATGTATTACCCTGCATACAACCTCTACACTTTTATGCTGTGGAAGAGTGTATTCATTTTTGAGGACTTCTATAAGCAAGTAGCACAAATGGGGTGGCTGAGACAGAAACTGTCTCACAGCTCTGGAAGACATAAAAGTGAGAAGGACCCTATGGTGCTTTTCTAGGTACAAAAGCCCCTCTGTGTTCCCTGTTTGTAAAAAAGCAAGGCTTTAGTCTCCAAATCTTCCCTGGGTTCCAGAGAGCAAATTCAAACAGATTATGAATTAGGGAAGTGAGGGAATGCAGAAACAAAGGAAAATCAGTGAAGCAAGAAAAGTAATGATAGCTTAAACAATAGTTCAGATAAATTTAATATAAATTAAGTTTAAAAGTTAAAAGAAACTGAGCTTTCACTGCTGTGGACCCAGGTTCAATCATTGGCTGGGGAACTGAGCTCACAAGCCATGGCCAAAAATAAAAAGATTTAGGACACCAAGTGTGGAAAGGAGATGGAGCAATCTTACACACGCGTACATTGTACAAAAGGAAACACCACTTTGAAAAACAGTTTGGCAGTTTCTTAAAAGTTAATCACATTAACCATATATGTATCCTGTGATTCATTCATGCATTCCTATTTATCTAAGAGAAATAAAATATATGTATACAAAAATCTTCAGAAAAAAATTAAAAAACTGAAAATAAAATATAGTTCAGATAATGAAACAGAGTCCAAGCTCCTCTTCCAGGGATTTCATAACAATCTAATGCATATTTTTGAGTTGTTCTGCAGACACAGACCTCCCACCCAGGTGGAGGATGATGACTACATGCTGGCCTTGTAGACCCTGTGCTGGTTGGAACCAGGTTGGTGCGTAAGAGGCCTGAAACACCATGGTGTTCCCTCACCACCAACCAGTCGAGAAAACCATGCATCCTCCAACCCTCACCCTAAGTGTTGCCTTTTAAAAGCTTTCCCTGAGAACATAACGTATACCTATGGCTGATTCATGTTGATGTATGGCAGAAACCAACACAATATTGGAAGGCAATTATCCTTCAATTAAAAATAAAATAAAAATTAAAAAAACTCTTCCCTGGAAGCCACTGGGAGCTAGGTGTTTGGGCATGAGCTGCCCGCTCTCTTTGCTTGGTACCTAACTTTTAGCTAATTAAATCTGCAGTGGCTCTAAGTGAGGCTGCATTCTGAAGTACTGGGATTAAGGCTTGAAACATGAATTTGGCAGGAGAAACATAGTTCAACCCGCAACAGGGGGTTACCAAGTGTATAGTTACTGTTCCTTGTCCTCAGTTTTGTTGCTCTTTCTCCATTTATTAATATGTTAGAAAAGGTTGACGCTTATATGGATTTCTTTAAAGTATGGACACAGCTTTTCTTGAGGAGGATCAATGAAATGAATGTTCCTCACATTAACAAAACTAGAATTTTGGATTTTGTCTGAAAATGGCAACCAAGGCTAAGAATCTAATTTTTTTAATTAAAAATTTATTTATTTTATTTACTGTTCTGGGTCTTAGTGGTGTGATGTGGAATCTAGTTCCTTGACCGAGGATTGAACCCAGTCCCTCTGCATTGGCAACGTGAAGTCTTAGCCACTGGACCACCAGGAAAGTCTCAAGAATCTTAGAGATCTGATAAATCGTGCTATTTCATCTCGACCTTGTGTATCTGTGAATAAACCATATTTTCTCTTAGGAATCAGTGAATTGTTTGCATAAGAACACCTCATTCTTATTTGCATGCCTTTAAGCAAAATGTAGTTCTGTCTCGTGACTGGATAGACATAGTTGACACTAAATTTGCTAGAAGACACTGGAAAAGAGAAATAGCAAGTCTTTTCTCTAGTACTTGCTCTGATAGAAGCTGCTGTTAAGCGCTGAACTCATCCAACCGCCCCTCGGTCCCACTGCTGCTGCAAGTCGCTTCAGTCGTGTCCGACTCTGTGCGACCCCATCGATGGCAGCCCACCAGGCTCCCCCATCTCTGGGATTCTCCAGGCAAGAACATTGGAGGGACTGCTTGTTAACAATCATCCCATTTACTGGTATATATATAGAGAGAGACGATGCACAGAATGGCCAGCAGATGGCGCCAGAGCTGAACTTGAATGCAGGCAGTCTCATCCCCAGCTGCTAAGACACAGGGTTGGTGCTGATGCTGTAACCAAAAGGGCTTGTGCATCTGCGGCACAAAAAGCCAGACTCCGACAGCCACAAAGTAAATCTGAACCCAAGACAGGATTTATTGCAGCACACCAAGCAAGAGAGTAGGCAACAAGCCTCAGATCCACTCCAACTTGGTCTTTGAGTTAGGATTTTTTTTTTTTCCTTAAAAAAGGAAAGGAGAAAGAGACCTGGATCAATCATATGACATTTCTATGACTTTCCTTAATTGAGGTTTTGAAGTCAGGATGCCTGTGGTTTATGATTCTCTGGCCAGGTGGTCCATGGCTTGGGGTCTGTTAATTCATCTTGATCTGGAGAAGCAACCTGAGTTTGTGGTTAAAGGTGATATCTACAACAGCAATTTCAGCACATTAAGGGTGTTATCAACAACAGCAATTTTAGTTCAGTAATGGTGGGATGGACAAGAGCAATTTTAGTCATCTGTCTGGTGGATTAGGTTCAATAAGCTCAGGGTTGAGACCAGAGAGCACAAGAAAGGGAACAAAATTTTACACAGGGAGTTTAGACATAAACTCAGCTTTGAGGAGACTGGGTTTCAACACCTCACTTTAATCTTGGCCCATTGCCTGCGGCCTCTTGGGGAGTACACGGCCCCGGTGGGAACATAGTTACCTTGCAGGGGGCTTTTGAACAGCTTGTTACTGGGAGCAGGGGAAACAGGGCTACCTCTGCAGGGAGCCTTTGAAAAAGCATGGTGTTGAGAGTGGAAACTGACATGGATTATGGTTAATTTTTACCACCTACGTTTCTGGCTAAGAAGCTGTCTTGACAAGATGCTAGACTCAGCCATGCGCCTGCCAACAGTGCCAGAGCCCTGGCCTGCCAGACAGCTGAGGCCCTGGCCCTGCCCCTATGCTGGCCCTGAAGTGTCCCCTCTCCAGCTACCCACTGGGAGCCCGTCCCCTTTGGAAGTCCTCCAGCTCCACGGTCTCCCTGACCTGTGGCTGCTGCTCTCTGAGCAATTCTCAATTCGTTAACAGCTTCCTCGGGGTTTGAGGCAGAGGAAAGAAGCTAATACCTCGTGTGGAATTTGGTAGAGGAGAGGCTGCCAGGAGCAAGGTGGAAGCCAGTGGCTGAGATGCACGGAGGGGGTTCGTTGCCCTGCTTGGCTGGTGTCAGCCCCCAGCGCCTGGCCTGGCAGCATCAGTAGTGCCTTCAGGAATGTAAGGACAGACAGACACCGCTCGTCACTGGGAAACAAATCTGAAGGCGTGGTCTCCGAGGCTACGGCGAAGCTGTGCACACGTTTTACTTGGGGAGAGGGAGGGAAAAAGGTGTGACACAGTGTGCCCCAGGGAGCCCCAGTCAGGACACACCAGAGGCTGCGACAGTTTTCAGAGCCCAGAGGATCTGCTTAAGGAATGGGCTTCTGGTGACTGGTTAAGGGGTGGAGGGTGTGAAAGAAGAAGAAAGGTGAGAGGGACCAGATGGGGTGAAGGGGAGAAAAACTGCAAGCGGCCAGGCTTACCGTCTTGCCTGGGGCTTATTTGGAAATTTTGCCGTGGGGTTGACTCACTGTTGCGATTAACAGGAATGGAAAGAACTGGCCTCTGTGAGTGACTAAGTTATTTATAGACAGATACATAGCTCTGTTTTCCTAACTGTAAAATGGGCCAATAGCTTGCTAGGATGGTGTAGGGCTAGGAGTGTGTGTTTTGCAGCTGCAGCACTTCCGGGGTCCCCGTCCAGCTCTGACGCTTTCTGTGTGAGCTTGAGCATCTCTAAGCCTAGACAGTCTCTCAGCAGCGAATGAGAGAAATACACTGGGATTGGGGATGGAAGAGATCTCGGTGGGACCTACCTGCTGAGGAGGGGGACCTGAGTTCTCCACAGTGAAACGTGATCTTAGAAACAATGCCCATGTCAATCTGACTTATGTTTTTTGGGTTTGAATGGGTAAAACAGAAGCTAGTCAGCAGATTCTAGAGAACAGAATTGGTTCTGCTTGGGATCACACGAGATGAATCAGCAGTAGCTTGTCAAAAAGCTGTACCTGGGACTAGAGTCTTGGGGACCACCATACGTTAATGAAGGAGAAGGCAATGGCACCCCACTCCAGTACTCTTGCCTGGAAAATCCCATGGGTGGAGGAGCCTGGTAGGCTGCAGTCTGTGGAGTCTCGAAAAGTCAGACACGAGTGAGCGACTTCACTTTCACTTTTCACTTTCATGCATTGGAGAAGGAAATGGCAACCCACTCCAGTGTTCTTGCCTGGAGAACCCCAGGGACGGGGGAGCCTGGTGGGCTGCCATCTGTGGGGTCGCACAGAATCGGACACGACTGAAGTGACTTAGCAGCAGCAGCAGCATACGTTAGTGAATTTAGTTTTAGTTTTGTGAGTATCTGCATACATGTGATGTGAATTTAACTTCTAACCTTCTCACAATGCTGCATCTATCTGTGACATGTTAAAAACAGAATCCAAGTGAGTAAGTTTGAAGGTCTAATTGGCTTCATTGAGTGACTGATGAACTGGGTAGCATTCCATCGAGCCTCTAGGAGGACACTCGGAGAAGGATGTACAGAATGGGAGGTTTTTATAGGGAGAAGGGTGGAACAAGGTAGCTATTAGCAGAAGAGCAAAGATTGTTTTTAGGCCAGGACATCTTTTCTGAGGGAAATGGTAAGGATTTTATGGAACAGATAGCCTCTTCTGCTGGGTGAGGGGAGGGATGGAAGGTCCCCACATGACAGACTACCTCACTGGTGCTGACTGGAACATTCCAGAAGGGTTGATTAGGATTATGTCTCTGGGGAGTTTGAAACTGCAGTCAAGTCAGGTGCTGGGTGTGGGTTTGGTGCCATGGGCTTTAGCACAAGTGATGCCATTTTGACCCTATGGCTTTCTCCCTAACACTAGTTTAAACTCAGGCAAGATGAAGGGTTTAAGAGGTTTATTCCAGCTAAAATCCATCTGAACTCAAGTCTCAGGCGGGCCAGGTCAGCCTGAGCACGCATTGTCTTTGTAAAAAGTTCCCAGGTGGTTTCTTCCCATTGTGGGTTCTCTTGTACAGCGTTTGCCTATTTCTCTGGGCCTTGCTTTCAGATTTTACGGTGGCTCTCTGCCCTACCCTCTGTTCTGATACATCGTAGGCATAACAAGATTTGGTCAAATGGAATGAAATTCTAAAAATGGTGAAGATGGTGGCAACTTGGGTTGAATTAAATTAGATTCTGCTCAGTCATTCAGTTTCTCATAGAAGCCTTTTATAAAAAAATTATTTATTTATTTTTGGCTGTGCTGGGTCTCATTGCCACGAAGGCTTTTCTCTGGTGCGCTGAGCGGAGGCCACGTTCTAGCTTCGATGAGCTGGCTTCTCATTGCAGTGGCTTCTCTTACTGCACAGCTCAGCCTCTGGGCGCTCGAGCTTCAGTAGCTGCAGTTCCCTGCCTCTAGAACACAGGCTCAGGAAGTGTGGCGCGCAGGCTTAGTTGCTTTGGCACATGTGTGATCTTCTTGGATCAGGATCCAGCCTGTGTCTTTATCACTGAGCCATCAGGGAAGCCCTCTCCTGGGAACCTTTTAAGATAAAAAGTCTGGAGCTTTTCTGAATCAAGGGTCTCTCTAAGAGCCCAAGAAAACTTTTGACTGTCTCTTTAGGTTTTGCAATTAAGTACAACATATTGTAAGAAATTCCAGAGGGTTTATAAACTCAGATTGTCCATCTCTGTTTAAGCATCTAAATGCAAAGTTCTGTCTTTCTCCTGCTCCTTGATGTGAATGGAGATCTTTAAAGAGAAGAACGCTGCGTTCATGGCTGGAGGCAAGTAGAGATGGACTGTCAGTATCTTATTATTTTGATGGATTTCTTCCCCCCACAAAGATGTGCAGAATATTCCAGGGTGAGCGGAGGAAGACAAAAATAGTGGTAGCCAGTCTTTAGGGCTTGTTTTGGTTACGGATCTTCTAGTTATCAATTTGATGTATGAATGTTTATTTATTTATTTTTTTGGTTTATTTCCTTCCTGCTTCTCAAGGAAGACAACAGTAGGAGATTTGGTCAGAAATCCCAAACAGCTCAGAGTGTGTGTATTGTTTGAAATCTGTGCCTGAATCTGCTGAAAACAGGCCCCAAGGTAAAGGAGTCTTTAGAGTAATCACATGTGTTTCCCTATCAGAGTTGATCAATTAGATTGCCACCCCCCTCCCCAAAATCTAGGAATTCCTAAGTGAAGATGCTGCGCAAGTGTAGTTTTCAGGTTGCATTCCTGCTTCCAACTTTGCATAATTGCTTATGGATTACTTTGCATGTGTTCTCAGATACGTCTATTTTCCAGCCACTGTCCTGTGCAATATTTGACTTGGGAAGAGCATGTATGATGAAAGGCTGTGAGTTCTAATAATGCTCCCAGGTCATTCTATGTGGGAAGATAGAAAGTGTTTCCACTAGAAAACACACCCACTCTTTCGTCCACTGAGTTGGCTTTGAACATGCTTAAGTCAATTAGATGCCATTCTGATCATGGTCAGCAGAGTTATTTTAGAGTCCTGATAAATCACTTTACAAGTCAGGTATTTCACACTGCAGGGTATTACTTGGTGGGGAGGTAAGAGATGAGATGAGTAGCCTGGAATTCATAATTGATGCACTTGTATAGAACTTTCCTTAGAGTTTTGTGTAAGTATGCTATAAAGCAAATTTTATGAAGCTTGAAACAGCGCAAAGTGAACTTTCCAGGGTTCTCAGATTACCTAATTTAGTTAAAACTCAGGTTTCTCTCTGTGGCGAGGTTGGACCCTGAGTACAGAGGCAGGTTTATGACTTAAAATAAGCTGTGGGCACCATGGTGCCCAGTGCTTGCAAGAAGCCTAGGAGCCATCTAAAGTGAGGGGACAGCTTTGATCTCCCACCCTCAGCTCGCTCAACAGGAGACAGACACAGCAAAAGAAAGAATTTTCTTGGAGGTGTTGCCATTTGAAGGCTTTTTTTTTTTTTTTTTTGCAAGAAATATTGAAAAGTAGAATACTGTGGCTGAGGGTTTTCCTGCTCCACTAAATGCATAGTTCTTTGATTAAATTCATATTGCCTCAGAAGATTATGACCCTTCCAGAAGATTTTATGCTTCACTTTTGAGTGCTGTGGAGGATGAGAGGCCTGCTCTCATAATTTTGGTTTTATTAGAAGCATTTATCACACTGTCCTCTTACTTTTGCATTAAAATTTCCATATGACATCTTTAAAAGACATAAAGTAAAATCTTTGTTTTATTGCAAAATTCTTTTTGATTGAAGTGAAAGTCACAGGACATAAAATTGACCATTTTAAAGTGAAAAATTCAGTGGCGTTTAGTATATTCAGTGTCTCATTCCAAACATTTTCATCACTCACAAGGAAATCCTAGACACATTAGGCAGCTGCTTTCTATTCCCCTCTCTCCCGAGATCCTGGCAACAGCCCTCTGCATTTTCTCTCTGTGGATTTTTCTACTCTATATTCACATAAATGAAACCATATACTGTGCGGCATTTTTGTGGCTTATTTCACTTAGAATAATGTTTATTCTAATATTTTATTAGAAGTTTACCCACCTAGCAGCATGTATTAAACCTCCATTCAATTTTTACGGTTGAATAATATTCTATTGTACGGATCTGCCACGTTTGGTTGATCCGTTCATCTGTTTATGGACATTTGGGTTGTTCTTACCTTTGGCTGAATGTTTTGTTTTGGAATTAGATGCACAGGGCACTAATGTGGCAACTCACATGATGGCTGGATTCTTTGAGGAAGAGTCACTCCATGGTAGACACGGCAAGGGAGTACCAATAGCTCTGTAGGATAGGGAGAGAGAAACGTGTTCCTGGCAATTGGCTAGTCTGTGATGAAGACTGGAATGGCTCTGCCCTGACTCACTTTGGTCCTCAAGATTGATTAGACAAGGCACAATATTCACTGATTAGCAATATTTCCAACCCTGCCTTGCTTCATGAAAAGTGAAAGTGTTGGTTGCTCAGACCCTATGGACTGAGCCTGCCAGGCTCCTCTGGGCCTGGGATTTCCCAGGCAAAAATACTGAAGTGGGTAGCCATTCCCTTCTCCAGCAGATCTTCCTTACCTGGGGATCAAACCTGAGCCCCCTGCACTGCAGGCAGTTGCTTTACCCTCTGAGCCACCAGGGAAGCCTTGTTTCATAGTTACCATTTTAAAAAACCATCCGTAATTCAGTAGAAAAACTTTTCTTTTCATATGTATACTTGCCTGCCACAAAACATTTGTCTTTATTCAGTAGACTTTTCAACAGATTTTTATCAAGTCAGCTTTCCTGAAACAACCCACAGTGAAATTCTACAAATAGACTACATTTCCTCCTACTCACTTATACTAATAAGAAGTCAAAGATGGAAGAATCCTTAGACTTCAGTTTTAAGTCCTCCAATGGCAAGACTTTTCGGAGGCAGGACATATTCCAAGACCTTACCACTGAGACCTTTCCCTTGTAAAAACAAAAAGATAAGAGCTGACCTATTTTCTGCCATCAAAATTTGATACACTCTTTTGATTCATTTAAAATACCTGGACTCAGCACTTATAAAACTTTTCCTTTTCTGACCCAATGGAGAAATTCACCTTAATAAGAACCAGTCAAGCAAATTGTATGCTCAGATTCAGATTTTTTTTTTAGACCACTCTGTGTCAGTTAATCAGAAGAGAATATCCATTGGCCATTTGTTAGAGCATCAATGTAACTTTTAGGGATGTGGCCACGGGAAGCCCAAGTGGGGTTACATAGCACAGTGCCTCTGTCTGCCTCTGGAGGGAGCTCGCAAGGGCTGTTCATTATCTTCTCAAGTCTTGATGATTTATAGTTTACATCCTAGTCTCAGAGAATACAGACCTCACGAACCCCAAGGTGACTAGCTTTGCTGCTGGTAATCTGGTTTGCAACCTTATTGCTTTCAGGAGGTTCCTAATGTGGTCTTAGCTATATGGACTCATGTCAAATTCCAGCGGAGAAGCAAGGAATAATGCTCTTCCATTCACTCCTAGCCTCAGGTTCCAGTTTCCAGGTTTATGACAGGTAACGAGAGAGTAACAAAAGACACAAATATTCTTGGAACAATGAAAAAGGTGCATGGGAACATAATGAAATGTAGCCCCTTGTTTTTAGTCAATTTTCTTACCATCCTTTGGGTCCTGATCACACCATTCTCAGTCCATCTTTTTCTTAGGCAGCCACTGATAGGGACTGTGGGTGATTTTGAATTGACACCCTTGGTTCTGGGTTCTACCACTTAGCATCTGCATTACATTGAACAAATTACTTAACGTCTCTAAATATCAGTCTCATCTGTAAGGTGGCAGTAATTCCTAAGGGTTAATGTGAGGATTAAATGAGATGGTATACATAAAATGCTCAGCCCAGGCCTAGCTACTTAAGGATGCAGTCAAAGGTCCATATTATGGTTATTTAAATGAATGCCAACCATGCCACTCAGGTTCAGTTCTTTGAGAAAAAAAATTTATCTGAAATATGTGAGATGATTTAGAATTAAACTTTCATGTCATCAGGTAACATCAAGATCATGATAATGAGTGCAGCTTTATATTTCAGAGCAACGTAATGTTGATAAATGGACCAATTGCAAATTCAAAAGGAAAAATCTCCTTTGCTGGAAAAAGGGGTGCCAGGGATTCTAAGCATTATGAATATGGGTGAAATTGACTGAAGTCGACTGCTGAGAAATAGAATTTCACGGGCAAGAACATTTTAAAAAAACTTTAAATGAAATTAAAAAATATAGCTGACAATGATCAGAAATTAAAAAATATATGTTTGGTTGACAATGACTGATAACAACTACATAGGTTACCAGCAGGAATTTACCTTTTTGACAATTCACATGGCGTCCAACAAACATCTATGGAGTTTCTAAGATCAGCCACCCTGGCTCGAGGGGGCCGAGTCCCTCTTCTCAGCGAGCTCATGGTCTGACTTTGTGCAGAACACACCAGGAGTAGAGAGTTGGTACACCTAAACCAGACAGATTGACAGGAGACAAAGAAACTAATTTCAGTTCTCGCATAGGGAAGTCTTAAAGAAATATAACCTAAGAAGTGGCCAAAGCAAGCAGCTTTTATGCTTTTTAGACAAAGAAGCAATAAATTCGAGAGAAATTGACAGGACAAAGAAGAGTCATCTGAAGAGGCAAAGTTGATTGTTGAGAAACTTGAAGTGAAAAGACCAAAGTGATTCAAAAAGAGAGAGAGAGAGAGAGAGAGAGAGAGGAGACAAAACCCCCCAAGTCACCAAGGAGGGAGATGCGCTGGAGGTGGACCCCTGGGAACAGGGATGAGGACCACTGTGGTGAGCAGGTGAACTGAGCATTTGGTGCCACTGGTGTCTGGGGGAAGGCTGGGGGGATGACAGAGGACGGGCACCAAGTGGCAGCAACCATATGTCTTCATGTCTTGGACTCCATCTGAAGGTAATAGGAAACCACAGAAAACCTTTCTATGCAGGAACCATGAGGCCAAGATTCTGGGTGCTGTTAATTCTTTACTTCAATTTTAGAAAATTGATTCTCTTTCATTACCTTCTCTTTCTCTCTTTGTCCTTCTACATGTTCAATAAGAAAATGAGGTGATGATAAGTAAATGTTGATTTCTGTCAACATTGCTGCTTTGCAAAGCATTTTCCCATCTGCTGTGGCATCTCAGGCTCCTCCCAGGAAGATAGCTGTTAGCTGAGAGATTTGGGAGCTTTTGAGCTGTAGGGCTTCCTAGGTGTTGCTAGTGGTAAAGAACCCTGCTGGCCAGTGCAGGAGACATGAGATATGGGCTCAGTCCCTGGGTTGGGAAGATTCCCCGGAGAAGGCTATGGCAACCCACTCTAGTATTCTTGCCTGGAGAATCCCATGAACAGAGGAGCCTGATGGGCTACAGTCCATGGGGTCGCAGAGAGTCAGACATGACTGAAGCGACTTAGCATGCATGCATTTTGAGCTGTCAGTAAGGGAGGCCACTCCTGAGACAGTGAGGTGTCTTTCTGTATGTTCCCAAGACACTTGCCAAGGGCCGGTTTCCTTTCTTAGGGTAACTTCTCCTTTTTGTCATCTTGATATTACTAGTTTTGCAGGAGAATTCTGTGCCCATAGTCCTCCAGCATCTCTGCTTCCTTCTAGAAGCAGATTTGGTTTATTTGTCATCTGTTTATCAATCCACCCATCTATCATGTATTGTTTATTTATTATCCTTTGCTCTTTTCCTTTCAAGGTCCTCTAACAATCATCTTTGGCTTATTAGATGTCTTCTAATTAACTCTTTTAGCTGCAAATAATGAAAATCATTTCAGCAGATAGAATTCTTCAGCCTTCTGAAGACCTTGGGGTCTATGGCAGGACCCAAGAACAGGGACCTGACTGGGTCTCAACAAAAACTAGAGCCAGGAACCAAGTGCGTAGAAAGCTGCTGCCAATAGCTTCTGCGATTTCCAACTCCCCACACCCACCCTAGTAAGGCTAGGTGGCCTCGCTTGGTCTTCATGCCAAATCCCTGATGCAGAGGCTTTCGGTCTGTGGTAGGGGAATTGGAGGGAGGTCTTTCTGTATGAACATGACCACTGCCACTGCAGGTCTATGGATGGACAAGAGAGGGCAATCCCTCAAGAGTGATTGGGGCAGAAACCGATTAGACAAGGAACAAGACCATATGAAATTATGATTTGGCTATGTTTTTTAAATGGAGGCTGGAATTTTTTTTTCTAGGAAGAAATTTTGCTGCAAAGAATACCAACAGAGGCTGGAATGTTTTTGTTGGCATTTGAAGAGAAGAACTTATTGTCCTTTCTAAAACTTCCCTGCTGGCTCAGACGGTAAAGCGTCTGTCTATAATGTGGGAGACCCGAGTTCGATCCTTGGGTCGGGAAGATCCTCTGGAGAAGGAAATGGCAATCCACTCCAGTACTATTGCCTGGAAAATCCCATGGATGGAGGAGCCTGGTAGGCTACAGTCCATGTGGTCGCAAAGAGTCGGACACGACTGAGCGACTTCACTCTCTCAAGGCTCATAAAAGTCATTTAACTTATCATATTTATTCTCTTCATTTTCCGTGCATGGAGCTCCTTCCTCTTGACCCTTCTGATCGAAATATCCTATAATCCTTTCCCTTGGTTCTTTCTCTTTACTTAAGTTTCAGAAGTATGTGCATCTGTGTGTGTGTGCATGTGTGTGTGTGTATACACTGAGCTGAACCTGGTGTTCAGACATGTCTGGGCATGGGGTCAGAGGGCTATGGACTGGAAGTGGTGGAGGAGAGACTGTTGTGTCTGAACTGAGGGAGGACCTGAATTGAGGAGGACAGCAAGGCTCCCACCTTGCAGATTTGCCCAGGTTCGGATTCAAGGACTTAGCCCCGTACTGGGCGTGGCTACTAGTGGAAGCTGTAGGAACTAGTGAGGTCCTGGGGTGCAGGGCATACCTCAGCGTGTGGTGTCCTTCCCTCTCGTGCATGGAACAGTGTGGCATGGGAGTGGTGAGGACCCCAAGGACGGTGTTGACTTGATCCTTATGTTGGAAGCCGCTGTGCTCCTGACATCATGGAACATCTCTTATGCAAACATGTCTGGGCATGGGGGGGTCAGAGGGCTATGGACTGGAAGTGGTGGAGGAGAGACTGTTGTGTCTGAACTGAGGGAGGACCTGAATTGAGGAGGACAGCAAGGCTCCCACCTTGCAGATTTGCCCAGGTTCGGATTCAAGGACTTAGCCCCGTACTGGGCGTGGCTACTAGTGGAAGCTGTAGGAACTAGTGAGGTCCTGGGGTGCAGGGCATACCTCAGCGTGTGGTGTCCTTCCCTCTCGTGCATGGAACAGTGTGGCATGGGAGTGGTGAGGACCCCAAGGACGGTGTTGACTTGATCCTTATGTTGGAAGCCGCTGTGCTCCTGACATCATGGAACATCTCTTATGCAGCAGATAGATGGAAAACTCAGCCCCACTCAGGGCTGAGTCTCAGTAGTCCTGGGGGTAACTCTGGCATCTCATAACCAAACCCAGGAATGATATGAGGTCTGCATTTTAAGTCACGCTACCCAAATGGGCCCCCATATCACTGTTTTTGTGTAACATGGTAGCAACCTGCCAAAATCTTAACTTTTTAAATGTAGATGCCCTGCCTTATTCCAGGAAAGATATTAGAATCTCTATAACAACACATTTAGTTTCATAAGACTAAAAAAAAAAACAATAAGTAAAGAAATTGAGGTCAAAGGAAAATAAGGATATGAAAGTCCTGATGAAGCCCAAGGTGAGGTTTGCACATAAAGTGCCCTTGTTATGATCCCAAGTGTGTGGCTGAGTGTCTCAGCCCCTAAAGCTCGGGAATAAAGAAGATTCATGACATGTAAGAGATTGAAAGCAAACCCGTGGTTTGGAGAAGGGCAGCTATTTTTGTTACTGGAGCAGAGACATTTCTCCTGTGGGTCTTCAATAGGAGGCCCAGTGTGATGTAGCAAATAATA
>SJYC01011507.1:0-53992 GCA_006408675.1 Madoqua kirkii | reverse complement strand
TTGGAAAAGACTCTGATGCTGGGAAGGATTGGGGGCAGGAGGAGAAGGGGACCACAGAGGATGAGATGGCTGGATGGCATCACGGACTGGATGAACATGAGTCAGAGTGCACTCCGGGAGATGGTGATGGACAGGGAGCCCCAGAGTGCTGCGATTCATTGGGTCGCAAAGAGTCAGACACAAGTGAGCGACTGAACTGAACTGGACTGAATACTTATTGATCTACAGCTTTTTCCCATCTTAACAATTAGGCCTGGGGAGTTTAAACATTAGCACAGAGATTGTTCTGGGAATGCCTATCCACTGCATATTATTGTGGGTGTGTCATAATTACTAAAGGACCTAGAGTTTCTTTTTCTCCCATGTTTTGGCTATTATCAACAAATGCTGCATTGAATATCTATGTATATGGATCTTTGCAATTAATGCAAGTATGTGTATAGAATCAAGTCTTGTGCATGAAAATTCTGTGTCAGAAGGATGTGTGTGTTATTGATAGATACTGTGTAACTGCTCTTCAACACGATTGCATCAGGGCACACTCCCATCAACAATTTATAGGAGCGGCAAGTCCTGTTTTATGGAGTGGTTATTAAAGGCTGATGACAAGTTTAATTTCATGTTTTTATTAATTCTCACCCTCTGAGTGGACAGCCTCAGACAGTACATTATGACACTGTGGGCAGATTCTTTTTGCAGCAACCTAGCTTTTCTGGACTCTGAATATTCACTGGAAGAAATACGTTGTTCCAGTGAATATCGGAAGCTGAAGCCAAAGCTCCAGTACTTTGACAGGTCACCTACTTCAAGAGCCAACTCATTGGAAAAGACCAGAAAAGGTTGAGGGCAGGAGGAGAAGGGGATGAGATGGTTAGACAGCATCACTGGCTCAATGGATATGAGTTTGAGCAGACTCCGGAAGGCAGTGGAGGACAGAGGAGCCTGGTTCAGTGCAGTCCATGGGGTCACAAAGAGTCAGACACAATTTGGTGACTGAACAACAACACCACAGGTTTTCTACACAAGTATTTGTTTCCTAGGGCTGCCACAACAAAGCGCTGCAAACTTGGCTCGGGTCAGCAGACATACATTGTCCTTTTGGAGACTGAGTCTGAAGTCAAAATGATGGCACAGCCACGCGCCTCTGCCGTCTGGGGAAGGGTCTGCCCCAGACCGCTCTCTGAATTTCTAGTACTTCCTTTGCTTGTGGCTGCATAACCCCAGTCTTCACAGGGCATCCTCCCTGTGTGCAGACCTAGGTCCGAATTTCCCCTTTAAAAGGGCACTAGTCCTGTGGGATTAAGGGCCCACCCTACTCCAGCATGACCTTATCTTCGCTAAGTACATCTGCAGAGACCCTTGTTCCTAATCAGATCACATTCTGAAGTCTTGGGGGTTAGGAATCCAGCTTTTGAACTTTTGGAGTGAGGACACAATTCAACCCATAACGACAAGTGTTACAGGTAAGAGCATGCAACTCCAGGACACACATGACTGAGTGACTGAACTGAACTGAACTGGGAGGGAGAGAAGGCAATGGCACCCCACTCCAGTACTCTTGCCTGGCAAATCTCATGGGTGGAGGAGCCTGGTAGGCTTCAGTCCATGGGGTAACTGAGTCGGACACGACTGAGCGACTTCACTTTCACTTTTCACTTTCATGCATTGGAGAAGGAAATGGCAACCCACTCCAGTGTTCTTGCCTGGAGAATCCCAGGGACGGGGGAGCCTGGTGGGCTGCCATCTATGGGGTCACACAGAGTCGGACACGACTGAAGTGACCTAGCAGCCTAGCAGCAAGACCTGGTTACCAGGTTCTTTTAGACCTGATTGCCAAGTTCTTTTAGACTTGGTTGCCAGGTTCTTTTATGGATCAGAGATGGTGGGGAGGTGAGGAAACAAAGCAAGACAACTGTTCCATCCTTGCAAATGTTCCCTGGATAGGCAAGCCTCAGGTAGGGGAATGTGTTAGTTTTACTTTCTTACACAGTTCTTCACAGGTGGGAGCCTCAGATTATCTCCCTGAGCAGGCCATTACGTATGCTTATAATAACAAAAAAGGGTTCACGTCACAGAACAGATGCAGTGCATATTTCAAATTAAAACTTTCTGGTTACAGCTGTTGTTGTTGTTTAGTTGCTAGTCATGTCTGATTCTTACATGATCCCATGGACTATAGCCTGCCAGGTTCCTCTGTCCAGGAGATTCTCCAGGCAAGAATACTGGAGTGGGTTGCCATGTCCTACTCCAGGGAATCTTCCTGACCCAGAGATCAAACCCTCACCTCTTGATTCTCCTGCATTGGCAGGCGAGTTTTTGACCAGCTGAGCCACCAGGGAAAGCCAGAAATAAAGAAGACCACTCAAATGAGAACAAAGGCTACTTCTTCAAAGCTTGCTGCAGGCAAGAAGTCAACCTCCATCTTTGTGTCTGGCTGAGACTCCACGGCAGGCAGGGGAACAGGAAAGGTTTACAGTGAAGAAAGAGAGGTTTTAAGTGTGTTTTGACTGCAGGATTATTGGCCTGGGGGAAGCTGGAGGTGGGCTAACTAGAAGTAAGCATCTTAAGTAATTGGTTTGAGAAGCTTGGTAGGGGAGGATAAAAATGTTTTTCCTCTAATCCAACTTAGATTTTTGGACTGGTCTCCTGTAAATTAGACTAACAAAAGACAAATTAACAAGACAGAAACAGTTTATTTTTAAATTTTATTTTTATTTATTTTTAAAATATAAATTTATTTATTTTAATTGGAGGCTAATTACTTTACAATATTGTATTGGTTTTGCCATATATCAACATGAATCCGCCACGGGTGTACACAGGTGTTCCCTATCCTGAGCCCCTGACCCACCTCCCTCCCTGTACCATCCCTCTATTATCGTGTGGGAGAAGCTTCAGCGATGAGTAACTCAGAGTGGTCTGAACTTGGGCTTATATAGCATCTTCAAAAAGAAACAATAAATCTGAGGAGAAGTAACAAGACAAAGGAGAAGGGTTTTGGGTTTCTAAAGGTACCAGCTGTGGGGAGGTAAATATATGGGAGAACTAATGGAAGATAATGGGTTATATGAGCAGGTAAATCTTGTTGCCAACTTTCTGTCTTCTTCATGGCCATAAAACTTCCTTGGCAGAGGGGATTTATGGCATCCTCAAGTTCTCAAAAGTTTCTGCTTTTTGTCAGATAAGAGAAAGTCTGGGAAGGTTTCTTTCTGAATCTGTTGATTCTCATTTGTCTCCAACTCAAAATAATCATTGTGACAGAGTGGAGTATTTTAGGGCAGCATTTTCTTTTTTAAAAAAATAAACATTTATTTTTCTGTGCCGGGTCTTACTTGAGGCACGCGGGATTTTTAGTTATGCCGTGTGAGCTCTTTGTTGTGGTATGTGGTATCTAGCTCCTCAGACAGGGATGGAACCTGGGCCCGCTGCATTGGCAGCGTGGAGTCTTAGCCACTGGACCATCGGGAAGTCCTGGTGTATTCTGATCTCCTCCAGTTTTCTCTGGTTGGTCCTGACTTGGAAGCTGGTGATCATTGACCCAGTCCTAACTGACCTGGGCAGGTTACTGCAGAGATTGCGGGTCAGGGTTTTAGTATTCAATTTGGTCCAGCACTCACCTGTTGGTGTATTCTGTCTCATAAATGTTATAAGGTGGAATCTGACGGTGTTATATTAGGAGTTCTCCTGACTGAGGAGTAAAGACAATAACCCTTATAGCCTGTGTGGTTACAAAAGTAATTTGGGTCTCACTCAGAATTAGGGATCCCAGGTGGCACAGTGGTAAAGAATCTGCCTGACAATGCAGGAGATGGAATAGACCCCTGGGTTGGGCAAAATCACTGCAGATGGTGACGGCAGCCACGAAATTAAAAGACGCTTACTCCTTGGAAGGAAAGTTATGACCAACCTAGATAGCATATTTAAAAGCAGAGACATTACTTTGCCAACAAAATCTGTCTAGTCCAGGTTATGGTTTTTCCTGTGGTCATGTATGGATGTGAGAGTTGGACTGTGAAGAAGGCTGGGCACCGAAGAATTGATGCTTTTGAACTGTGGTGTTGGAGAAGACTCTTGAGAGTCCCTTGGACTGCAAGGAGATCCAACCAGTCCATTCTGAAGGAGATCAGTCCTGGGTGTTCTTTGGAAGGAATGATGCTAAAGCTGAAACTCCAATACTTTGGCCACCTCATGTGAAGAGTTGACTAACTTAAAGACTGATGCTGGGAGGGATTGGGGGCAGGATGAGAAGGGGACAACAGAGGATGAGGTGGCTGGATGGCATCATGGACTCTATGGATGTGAGTTTGAGTGAACTCTGGGAATTGGTGATGGACAAGGAGGCCTGGTGTGTTGCAATTCATGGGGTTGCAAGAGTTGGACACGACTGAGCGACTGGACTGAACTCAGAATTTCTTCTTTTTCCCTATGGTCTTATCCAATGACATTTGCTATGTTTGCCTTTGGGATCTGCTTACCGTGGGGTAGCTTGAGGGACCGTGCTTGTATTGACCGTTGTTCAGTCGCTGAGTCGCGTCCAGTGCTTTGTGACCCCATGAACTGCAGCATGCCAGGCTTTCCTGTCCTTCACTATCAGATTCATGTCCATTGGATTGATGATACTATCTAACCATCTCATCCTCTGTCACCCACCCCCTTTACCTTTAGCTTTCAATCTTTCCCAGCGTCAGGCGCTTTTCTAATGAGTTGACTCTTTACATCAGGTAGCCAATGTATTGGAGCTTCAGCTTCAGCATCAGTCCTTCCAATGAATATTCAGGGTTGATTTCTTTCAGGATTAACTGGTTTGACCTCCTTGCAGGCAACTCTGGTGCTTTCTGTGGCTGGCTTGGCTTCTAGTTTCCTCTATAATTGGATCTTTGCCATGACTGTGTGATGCTGGAGCTCTCTGTCTCTCCCATCCAAGCCCACTGTGACTACTGGCAGCCTCTTTCTTTCCACGTGGTGTGACATTCTCCTAGAGATGGTACTTGGAGGGTGATGTTACAACGCCTTGGGAGTTCTCATCCTGTCCTAAGGAAACACAGGTGCCTAAACTCTGTGTCTTACACGTGGGGCTTTGCTGATCAATCACACCACCTGGAAAGCTGTAGAGCCTCTACTCTCACTTTCGCTGTGGATTTTGTTTTTCTTCTATTTTCCACCTTTGCTGTGATATGTGAGCATTGCTCTGACACCCAGTGTGGGCCAGCTCAGGACCACAGGTGGGGAGCCAGAGAAACCTGGGAGAATCAACAGCCCTCTGGGTGGTATTTCCTCCCAGGATGTAAGGTTTGAATACATGGATGGATTGGAGATTTTCAGAGCTAGAAACTATTTGAAAGTGATTCTGCTTGATAAATAAGTGTAGATTTATATCAAAGACTATTTTAACTCAACTGGCATTTATTGAGGGTTCCCTGGCTCTGGGCTAAGAATGAGGGATTGGGGTCTGGCAAAAGTAGTCAGGACCCACAAGGACTTCAGCGTTTGCTTGAGAAGAGAGACAAAAACATCAGTGACTATGTAATCCTAGGGAGTATTGTGTGGAAGAGGTCCCAGTTTCTGAAAGCCAGTTTGCTGAAAAACTATTCTCAGGGTGGCCAATTAATTAGCCAGACTCCAGTGGCGCCCCCCCCCCCAACCAAAGTAACTGCAGAACCACCCCAAATTGGCTCTATCCTGTTTCTAACAAGATACTCAGTTATTTTTCAGGGACAACAGAAGAAAACCACAAGTCACGCAGCCAAAGCAGGTGCAGAGGAGAAAATTTTGCCCTTAATTAATACCTAGAAGTTTCTCCCCACAGAGGAACCAAAGGACCAGGACTTCACTGGAACCTGAACCTGGATCCCTTTCAGGAGCAAAGGGTCTCTTGTCCAAGAAGATCTGGTGTTGAGCCCCTTTTCCACACTGACCACAGGTGGCCAGCTCCAAAGCCCTCTCATCATAACCTGCCTACCAGTGCTTCCCCAGACCAGCCTCCCACCCTAACTCCCAAAAGTTTGACCGAACCCCAGATCAGAGGAGAGACTCGAGCCGCACCTCCTGTCTCCTTTCTGGTCCACCTTGCAATAAAGCCTTCTCTTTTCTCAAAAGCCGGGGCCATAGTGTTGACTACTAAGCGCACTGGGCAGCAGACCCTTTTTGGTAACAGAAACGTAGCATTGCTGTCTGAAGGTTGGTAGCTTTTGTGTTTAAAATAATTGTTTTTTCTTTGGCTCATGGTGACCGGTAAGGGTGCTTGACAGAGTTGGGGCTTAGTTTTTGGTGAGATGGTGGAGACTGAGTGATGGTGGTGAATTGTATCTGAGCCCTGGGCTTCCATGGAGCAGTGCTGATTGAGAAATCTCCCAGCCTTTGGGGTTCTGAGAAAGGGGTAACTGTAGTGACTGCTCCACTCCTGCATATTCCGTGGCAAGAGCCACCTCCGCACTTGCTCCCATGACTCCCATGAAAATAGGCGATGATTCTGCTGCCTCCCTGCCTCTAGAAAACCCCCGGCCTCCATCCTTTCCTCTGAGATGCTTCTCATTAGTGGACACCTTCCTTATAGCAGTAGCTTGAATAGAATCATCACCTTAACTGTTCTGGGAATTCTGTCCTTCACACTAACCAGACATCAGCAGGGCCTAGCAGGGGAAGATCAGATGGCCATATGGTCCCCAGGGAGCCTTGGCAACCCTTCATTTGGAGCAAACTTGAGCAGGTGTGGTGTGCAGTGAGCAAATTGGCCAGGACGTGGCAGGCGTCCACACCAGAGAGGGCATTAACTGGAAGGACTTTTGTCTTTGGTTAGTCCAATAAGATCAGGGAATGCTCCACTCCAATCTTAGAAGAACCAAGAGCTGAGCTTTCTAATGGGTTGTGTGTGTGTGTGTTGTGTTCAGTTGTGTCTGATTCTTTGTGACCCCATGGCTGTAACCTGCCAGGCTCCTCTGACCATGGAATTTTCCTCGCAACAATACTGGAGCGGGTTGCTGTTTCCTTCTCTAGGGTATCTTCCTGACTCAGGGTTCGAACCTGGCTGTTGAGTCTCCTACATTGGCAGGTGAATTCTTTACCACTAGTGCCACCAGAGAAGCCTATACCCACAGCTAAACATCTAGTTGGAAAGTGATTGTAAATATGTTGGTTCAGAGTTAGGTCTAGATAGACCATTGAGATGATTCATGGAATATAGCCTTCAGCTTTGTATTGACATCTCCATGACTCCCCTATTTAATAAAACCCCAATCTAGTGCCTGGTGAACACAGACTTAACAACTTACTCAGTGATTTTCAGTTGGGTGGAGAGATTATCCCTCTTTTTTCAAGAACAAAATTCCCTGGACAATTGAGGTGGTTTCATCCAGGATATTGCAACAGGGACAACATTCAGTAATAAGGGTAAGAAGAGGGAGAAAAACTGGGTTTTATAAAATAGGGGAGTCCTGAAGGAAGGGTAGAAGTGGGATGTATCTTGAAATATGCTAAAGAAGCATGGAGTTTTGTAATTAGGCCTTTTCCAGAACACAGGGTTGGGAGTGGGATTTTTCAACCATCACTGCTTTCTGGGAGCACAGGGCTCACATAAGATTTGACATTGTCACCTCAGCCTGTATCCTTTGAAATGGAAAACAGATTACCATCTCCTTTTCTGGTACTTTCAATTCCAAGTGTCTGGACATTCTTTAGAAAGGTGTAAACATTTCCACAGAACTGCCATGATAAATATTTTAAAAAGTAGAATTATGTTGTTCTGTAGAAATTCAGTTATGGCCCCTGTATTATCTGCCAGCAAATGAATCTTTTGTCTCCAAGAGCACAATGATTAAACCTTTTTCCCCAACATGTAATGATTTCTTTACAAAAACTACCTTTATAATGAGCATTTCTTTAGTGAAAGTAATTGTGGTTAAATTCACAAATCTTATCTCTGTAATGATTTTAAACAAGAGTTTAGTCTCTAAATTCTTAGGTGCAGCAAATTCAAATTCCTTTATAATTAGAGGCATTTTAATTTTCCTTGTTGCTTTAGATGAGTCATCATCTATTTATCTTGAAGCTCTGGGGCATTTACAAAGAAGTCAAATTAGCTAACAGTATAGGGTGATCAAGGTGAACAACATCAGTGGCCTGGGAATCAGCTCAGAAAGCTCTAGACCTTTATCTTTCCTGGATGGGGATTATTTTACCTGGGATAATTGAACTTTTCATTCATGTGTTGAGAATTACTATGTCCTCTTAGAGCATTCATATGACAGCTGAACGTCCAGAGTGACCCCCTTCTTATATTGAGGACTAGGCTTGCTGCCTAGTGAGAGTGAAAGAGGAGAGTGAAAATTTTGGCTTAAAATTTGACATTCAAAAAATGAATGGCAGTGATAGGACCAGATCATGGCATCTGGTCCCATCACTTCATGGCAAATAGATGAGAAAATAATGGAAACAGTGAGGCACTTTATTTTCTTGGGCTCCAAAATCACTGCAGATGGTGATTGCAGCCATGAAATTAAATGATGCTCGCTCCTTGGAAGAAAAGCTATGACCAACCTAGACTGCATATTAAAAAGCAGAGACATTACTGACAAAGGGCCATCTAGTCAAAGCTATGCTTTTTCCAGTAGTCGTGTATGGATGTGAGAGCTGGACCATAAAGAAAGCTGAGCGTCGAAGAATTGATGCTTTTGAACTGTGATGTTGAGAAGACTCTTGAGAGTCCCTTGGACTGCAAAGAGATCCAACTAGTCCATCCTAAAGGAAATCAGTGTTGAATATTCATTGGAAGGACTGATGTTGAAGATGAGGCTCCAATACTTTGGCCACCTGATGCGAAGAAATGACTCACTGGAAAATACCCTGATGCTGGGAAAGACTGAGAGCAGGAGGAGAAGGGGATGACAGAGGAAGAGATGGTTGGATGGCATCACCAACTCGATGGACATGAGTTTGAGTAAGATCTGGGAGTTGGTAATGGACAGGGAAGCCTGGCATGCTGCAGTGCATGGGGTCACAACGAGTTAGACAAGACTGATTAACTGAACTGACTAAGGCTTGCTGCCTTTTGTAAATCTGATTGAAAGGCGGTGTAAGACCAGGAGATAATGTCCTCAAGGAGACTTGAATCTCATAAACATCTCTGCCTCACATTTCTCTGACAGGCGCATGGGAATTAGACTGAGCTTGTTGACCATAATGACCTGAGGTCTCAGTTCTCCTTCAGAACTCCACTCTTATCACTAATTATTAGAGAAATGCAAATCAGAGCTACACTGAGTCGAAACTAAAAAACACATCGGTCAGAATGGCCATCATCAAAAATTCTACAAGCAATAAATGCTTCAGAGGGTGTACAGAAAGGGAACCCTCTTGCACTGTTGGTGGAAATTGGTACAGACGCTATGGAGAACAATATGCTGCTGCTGCTAAGTTGCTTCAGTCATGTCCAACTCTTTTGCTACCTCATGGACCGTAGCCTGCCAGGCTCCTCTGTCCATGGGATTCTCCAGGCAAGAATACTGGAGTGGGTTGCTATTTCCTTCTTCAGGAGAACCATACGGAGGTTCCTTAAAAAAAAAAAAAAATTGTACTAGCGTATGATCCAGCAATCCTATTCCTGGGCACATAGCCAGAGAAAACCATAATCCCAAAAGATACATGAACCCCAGTGTTCATTGCAGCACTGTTTACAATAGCCAAGACATGGAAGCAGCCTAAGTGTCTACTGACAGAGGAATGGATAAAGACAGTTTGCTACATATATCTAATGGGCCACACTGTGAGAACCACTGCTCCAAGATAAGAAGATGGAGGGTATCTTCATCATTGTAGGGTATATGTGGAAACCAGTAGTTTGGCCATTTGGGTTCCAGTGGAAGATTTGTGCAAACCTGGGAATTCACGGAGATGAGACTAAAAAGGCAGTTCAGAGCCATGTGCATTCCTGTCACCTTAAATTAATAGTTTCATAATTTAAAAAAAATCGAGGTACCATATACAATCCTAGGGGGAAATTTCAGCTAATATGCCTGATGAGAAAAATGTGCTCTTCCCTAGGTAGATTGCATTACTGACCCCAACTCTTTTTATTTTATTTTTTGTCTGTGCTATTTGTGGGATCTTAGTTTCTTGACCAAGGATGGAACTCATGCCCTCTGCAGTGAGTGTGGAGTCCTAACCACTGGACCCTCAGGGAATTCCCACTTGACCCCAACTCTTGCCTCACCTGTATTCATGCCCTTTGCTATGTGACCTTGAAGTTCTTCCTTGAAAGGGCAACACATTTCCCTGCCCTTGGACGCTGTGTTTAGCTATGTGCTTTGTTTTGGCCAAGAGAATGAGGCAGAAGTGAAGGTGCCAAGTCTATGCCTAGGCCGAGTGATCTTGGGTTTCCACTTAATCTCTTTCAGTTCAGTTCAGTTCAGTCGCTCAATCGTGTCCGACTCTCTGCAACCCCATGAATTGCAGCACTCCAGGCCTCCCTGTCTATCACCATCTCCCGGAGTTCACTCAGACTCACGTCCATCAAGTCGTGATGCCATCCAGCCATCTCATCCTTGGTCATCCCCTTCTCCTCCTGCCCCCGTCCTTCCCAGCATCAGAGTCTTTTCCAATGAGTCAACTCTTCCATGAGGTGGCCAAAGTACTGGAGTTTCAGCTTTAGCATTGTTCCTTCCAAAGAAATCCCAGGGTTGATCTCCTTCAGAATGGACTGGTTGGATCTCCTGGCAGTCCAAGGGACTCTCAAAAGTCTTCTCCAACACCACAGTTCAAAAGCATCAATTCTTTGGTGCTCAGCCTTCTTCACAGTCCAATTCTCACATCCATACATGACCACAGGAAAAACCAGAGCCTTGACTAGACGGATCTTAGTCGGCAAAGTAATGTCTCTGCTTTTGAATATACTATCTAGGTTGGTCATAACTTTTCTTCCAAGGACAAAGCGTCTTTTAATTTCATGGCTGCAGTCAGCATCTGCAGTGATTTTAGAGCCCCCCAAAATAAAGTCTGACACTGTTTCCAATGTTTCTCCATCTATTTCTCATAAAGTGATGGGACCAGATGCCATGATCTTTGTTTTCTGAATCTTGAGCTTTAAACCAACTTTTTCGCTTTCCTCTTTCACTTTCATCAAGAGGCTCTTTAGTTCTTCTTTACTTTCTGCCATAAGGGTGGTATCATCTGCATATCTGAGGTTATTGATATTTCTCCTGGCAGTCTTGATTCCAGCTTGTGTTTCTTCTAGTCCAAAGAGAATACTGTGCCTGGATGGGAGACTGGTCCAAGGAGCCTGAGAGACACACGTGGAGCAGAACCATCTCAGTTAACTACAGATTAGACTAGTCATTCCTCCAACCCCTAGATGTGTAAGCAAATAATAGCTGTTATTGTTTCAGCCACTGAGTTTTGGGATGGTTTGATTACTCAGCAATAATTTACTGATGCTTCCTCTTTAAAACATGTATGTGATTTGAATGTATTCTTTTAGTCTACCTTATCAAAACACCAAATTTGTTCTTTTTCTTTGTATAAAAGAGCCTTAAATGAAATTTTTATGCTTGCAAATTTGCTGATAGTGTTCTGTTGAAATATCAAGTACATCACCCAGATAATTCTTTTATAAGAGAATCTGCTGAAACTGCTGGGCTTTTTTTCACATCTTCCTCTATGGTTTTCTTGATTTTAGACTCAGGAAGAGCCCTGTCATTGGCTGGGACTTATTCTTGACAGATCTAATGAGCAGTCCATTATGTTGTCAGCTCATTGATTAAGAGTGTCTTCAGTGTGAGAGAAGATCATTGTCATGGAAATTTCCCTGATCCTGGCTATCTTTCCTAATAAACTGGGTGTGAAAGAAAACCTACACTTGAGAACAAAGAGAGCTGTTAAATTAAATAGTGGTTCCAGCCAAATAGTGGTTTAACATTTATAAAACACTGCACCTTAATTTTTCATAAATACCATTGAGTTGACTTATAGTCAGAGCCTTGGTTTGTATCCTAATGTTGGTTTCAGAGATCAGAGTGTTACACCAGGTGGAAACCTAGTTTGTTGCCTGTTAGAGACAGCAAAGGGCTTCTTAGGGCTATTGGGCAATGCGACTCATTCTGGAAGCTGACAGACCTTGATTCATTCTCTGTATTGGCACACAAGTCTCTGTAGTCTGATATTTTCCAGGAGTGGTTACGCCTTGGTAAAAAGGTCTGTATAGTCAAACGTATGGTTTTTCTGGTAGTCATGTACAGACATGAGATCATAAGGAGGGCTGAGCACCAAAGAACTGATGCTTTTGAACTGTGATGCTGGAGGAGACTCTTGAGAGTCCCTCGGACAGCAAGGAGATCAAACCAGTCAATCCTAAAGGGAAACTCATCGGAAGGACTGAATACTGAAGCTGAATACTCATCAGAATACTCACTGAATATTCATCGGAAGGACTGATACTGAAGCTGTAGCTCCAATACTTTGGCCACCTGATGTAAAGAGCCGACTCACTGGAAAAGACCTTGATGCTTGGAAAGATTGAAGGCAGGAGGAGAAGGGGACGGCAGAGGATGAAATGGTTGGATGGCATCACCAATTCAATGGACATGAGTCTGAGCAAACTCTGGGAGACAGTGAAGGACAGGGAAGCTTGGCGTGCTGCAGTCTATGGAGTTGCAAAGTCGGACATGACTTCGTGACCAAACAACAAATTATACAGGCTCCAAGCATCTCAGTGCAGCTGACCCTTTGGAATTGTGACACTCACAGACTTTTCTTTATCAAAGTGACTTCTGGGTTGAAGTGTCCAGCCGCACAATTATCTGCTTTGTAGGCTCCTCCATGAACCTTCCTCAGCTCTATTTCATAAGAGTGTATTTCTGCTCCCTCCAGTGGAGAAATGTCAGGAAAACATGACTGCTCTCTACATGACACTTAGATTTCAGTGTGGATAAGAGTCACCCAGAAAGCTCGTTAAATCACAGATTCCTGGCCTTACCGCACAGATGCAATTGGCCTGGGCTGCAGCTTGAGAATTTGTATTGTTGGTGAGTTCCCAGGTGGTGCTCACGTGGATGGTCTGTAGTTGTGTTGTTCAGTTGCTCAGTTGTGTCCGTCGCTTTGTGACCCCACAGACTGTAGCCTGCCAGGCTCCTCCATCCATGGGATTTCCCATGCAAGAATATTGGAGTGAGTTGCCGTTTCCTTCCCTAGGGGATCTTCCCAACCCAGGGATCAAACCTGTATCTCTTGGGTCTCTGCATTGGCAGGTGGATTCTTTACCACGGAGCCACTTGGGAAGCAATAGTCTGTAGACCTCCCTTCAAATAGTACAGTTCCATCTGCCTTTTGAATTCTTATCCCAACTTCCTTCTCACTCAGTTCTCTGAGCCATTTCCTTCCCATGCTTACAGGTTTTTATCATCCAAACCCGTTTCTGTTGGAGGAAGCTCTAACTCTGCTAACTCTAACTTCCAACAGACTCTCGGTCAGTTCTCTTAGCAAGCATCAGTGGGGTAACGGCCTCCATGGTAAGCATTTTTCTTCTCTGTGCAAAAGCCACCAGTCAGGGCACCCCTGAAGCCTTCTCCTCCCCCTGGCCCCATTATAAAGCTTTCCCACACATTTGCCTGTTTTTTGAGTTTCTGCCAAATGCAAGTGATGATGGCTACAAGCTCTGAATGAACAGTCTTTGCTTTTCTTATTTGGTTGATCTTCATGTATTTATACCTAAGTTATAGTTCCCATATAATAAAAAGTATCCATTTGAAGCATACCTTCTATTTTGCTACATAACTATTGTTCCCATTAAGATATAGAACATTTTCATCACTCGGAAAAGTTCCCTTGTAACTCCTTTGAGATCAGGCCCCACCCTTCTCTACAGCTCCAGGCAAGCACTGATCTGTATTCTGTCCTTGTAGTTCTGAAAGCAGTTTTTTTTTTTTTTTAAAGTATTTATTTATTTTGCCTGCCCTGGGTCTCAGTCGAGATTTGTGGGGTCTTCGTTGTGGCAGGCATGTGGGATCTAGTTCCCCGACCAGGGATCAGATCAGAGGCTCCCTGCACTGGGAGCGAGGAATCTTACGCACTGGACCAGCTGGGAAGTACCCTGACTGCGGTTCTTTGATCAATCTGTCTGGTCGTGTCCCTCACCCCTGCCCCAACCCCCACAAATTCCTGCTTGGTTTTTCTCTTCTCCATTTTGAAATTTTCCGTGGCTTTTGGGGTGAGTCTCACTTTCTCGGGACTCTTGCGGGTAGATGTTCTCAGTTCTGATTTTTACTGCTCTAACTCTATCTGCTATCTTCCTGGGCTTAAAAAATGTATTACCTTTAGATGGCCTTTCTTTCTCTCCTGTGCTATTGTGGTTTTATTGTTCAAATAAAAAATCTGTAACCTGTCAAAATCAGTGGGGATATAAACAAGAGATTGTCTTTATTTCTTTCCATCATTGCCTCTAGGCATACCTTGTCAGTTTCTTCTTTCCTGCCCTTTAATAAAATCTTGGGCAAATTCCTTAACTTTACTTCCTTTCAGCTTGTCTCGTTCTGGGTAGAACTTTATAGTTGATTTAAGCTCTCACCTCTCCTCCATCCTGTGGCTCCCGGGACCTGTTGTGTCATGGGGCTAGAAACTTAATCAGCTCAGGAAGTATAGTCTTCTCCTTTCTCCACATTGGGCTCTTCTTGAATTGAGAACAGAGAGTGAAACTGAGTCCCTATGAAACTGAGTTCCCCTGCTGAGTTTATGATTAACCTCTCTGTCCAAAATTGTATTCCCTTTCTTGTCCAGCACGTGTTTTCCTCAAGATTGAGGAAAATCAAAGAGAAGGGGAAATTGAAAGCAAGCAGGACCCTGTGGGAGTCTCCCTGGGCATGAAAGCCTTTCCAGATCTTCCATTTCTTGCTTGTAGGAAAAAGGTTCCAAAGGCAGATTCAAACAGTTATTTTAGTACTAATTAGAGGAGTGAGCGAATGCAGGACAAAGGAAAAGGAGTCAAGAAAGACTAGTGCCAGGGCTGGGCGGGGTTCTGGTTTCTCCTCAAGGGACGTACATAATAATGAGAAAAGTGATAGTGTCCTTAGCACCGGGGCCAGGCTAGACCTGGGTTATTTAGCCCAGTAAATGGATGTAACTTTACTGGGACAGAATATCAGTGTAAGAAAAAATAATTTACCCTTTAGAACTCAGGGAAGGTCTAGGAGGCTGAAGCCTCTTTCCTACAAACGAGACAAGGGACATAGAAAGAATTTATAGCTGGGAGGGCCCCACAGGGTCCTGCTCTGTTTCACGGTTGGGTGGGGGTGGTTCCTCTAACACAGAGGATCTCCCTGTAGAAAGTGTGTGGTTTCCTTGAGGAGCGGAATGAAGACAGTGGCAGCTACTGGTTTCCTTAGTCCCTCCCAGTGATCCTGCTGTATTGCTACAGAGGGAGATGGTGGCGCTATGTATGTGTCAGTTTTGCCTAAATCACATAGCTTGGAATTGAACAGGTACAATTTCTCACGGGAAATTTGGGGCATTCTTAACAGGAACCTCAGAAATAAAAAGGCTAAATCAATAGCTGTTCAACGTGTATTTAAAGATTGCACCCTTTGAACAATTGCATGTAGGGAAAGATGCTCCTCTCCTTTTCCTGCAAAGAAAATGGTATGGTCTAGATTAAAGTCCTGATTTTTAATCTGCCTTTGATGCATATTTTAACTTTTCTGAGGAGTGTTCCTTGGTGGCTTAGACAATAAAGAATCTGCCTGCAATGCAGGACACCTAGGTTCGATCTCTAGGTCAGGAAGATCCTCTGGAGAAGGGAATGGAAACTCACTCCAGAACTCCTGCCTGGAGAATTCCATGGACAGAGGAGCCTGGCAGGCTACGGTGTCTCAAAGACTCGGACATCACTGAGCGATTAACACTTTCGCTTTCATAGTGAGCAGAAAGTCTGGGATTTAAATGTTCAGAAACTGCAATGTTTTTCTTTTCAAATTACCAGCAGTCTTTCTCTCATAAAGGTGAAGGTGGGAAAATGTTTGGATTTTGTTTTACAGCTTGAGAGTAATCTCATGCTTCTGTTACAGCTGATCTCTTCCTGGATTTATTATTCTTTCTAGAGTTGACTTGTGAAATTGCCTCTAACTGTTTATCACATCTGAGACCCTGAGTGATCTGCATCTCTCTGGTCCCCATCTTGGAAGAGCTTCAGTAGAGATGCGGCAGTTTTCTTTCTGTAATTCTCAGGCTATCATAAATGCAAGACTGGAGGGCTGCATGGCCAGCCTTATGAACCAGGGGTGAATATCTTTTCCCTTGAAAATGGATGAGACTTTGCACACATGACTTTACTGATGCTAGAAATAAATTGAATAAAGGATCTTCTCCAAATGGCTGAATTAATTGCCTCTAACTGTTTATCACATCTGAGACCCTGAGTGATCTGCATCTCTCTGGTCCCCATCTTGGAAGAGCTTCAGTAGAGATGCGGCAGTTTTCTTTCTGTAATTCTCAGGCTATCATAAATGCAAGACTGGAGGGCTGCATGGCCAGCCTTATGAACCAGGGGTGAATATCTTTTCCCTTGAAAATGGATGAGACTTTGCACACATGACTTTACTGATGCTAGAAATAAATTGAATAAAGGATCTTCTCCAAATGGCTGAATGTGGATAATTTTGCATTTAGAAGTTTTTCATTGTAATTTCAATACCATATATAGATTTAAACTGACACACTGGGGAGCTTACAGATGAGATGTGCTGCAGACCAGGCATCATGGTCAGTAGATTTTATTGTTTTAGAAATGGCATAATGACTATTTTTTTCAAGTTATAATCGTTTTTATCTTTGCATATAAATATTTTTCTAAAATTAGTTGCATGCATATTGAGAAAATTCAAGCATTATAGAAAAAAGTATGTTAGACTTTTATATATAGTATAACATATACTTTTATAATATACCATTAATATATCAATGAATATCCAGTCATCTCTTTAATCATGCATATACACATGATTATCTCTGTAATTTAGGTAAGAGGTCATTCTATATATCATGCCTGGCATCTGGCTTTTTTTTAACTTTTATTTTTTTAAATTATGGAAGTATGATAACTCATTTACAGGAAACTGGAAAATACAGAACAAGGTTACATATGGTGTCACTATATGTCACAATTTTTTTTAAAGTAGGTAAATTAAAATTTTTACTTGGAGTTTTAATAACAAACTCTCAAAAGTTAATACAATGCATATACAGAGAAATAAAAGGATATAGGAGACCTGAGAAGCACTGTGAACCAATTCAACATAATTAAGATTTATACAATTTTCACACAAGAGTAGGATACAATTCTATTAAGTTCCCATAGACTATAAACAAGGAGGCACTTGAACATATCCAGAGACATAAAACAAAGTTCAAAGATTTCATAGTCTAAAGGTATTGAAATCATACAGAGTCTGTTCTCTTAACACTGTTGAATTATGTCAGAAATCAATATCAAAAGATACTTGGAAATAACAAACATATTTTCAAGTGCAATGTGACATTTACTAAGAGAGATGTTCATCTTAGCCCTCGAAAGCAGTAGAGGCACAACGACTCTTGAAAAGCACTAACTGCATGCAGGTTAGTGTGATAGAAGAACGCGATATATTTATACTGCCTCCGGAGCCTGTTCACAAAGACAGTTTAGGGTATATAAGAAAACAGTCATGCATTATTCTAATCACCATGGCATTTGCAAATTAGTTTTCTTCAATCAAAGGGCAATCCCTGGTAAAAGTAGCAAAATGCATGGGAAAGAGCAATGGACTGGATTGGGATTCCAGTTTTTATCCAGCTTCTTAGAGACTTTGTGTACATAGATTGTTCAGATTCTCTAGGTAAGTTTCATTTTCTCTTTTCAATTACTTAGAATTTTTATGTACTGCTTTTCTGGAACCTATCAAAATAGAATTTTTCTTCTTTAATCTACTGACATAATAAGTTACATTAATAGATTCCCTGATGTAAAAAGCCTCTTGATGAAAGTGAAAGTGGAGAGTGAAAAAGTTGGCTTAAAGCTCAACATTCAGAAAACTAAGATCATGGCATCTGTTCCCATCACTTCATGGGAAATAGATGGGAAACAGTGTCAGGCTTTATTTTTGGGGCTCCAAAATCACTGCAGATGGTGACTGCAGCCATGAAGTTAAAAGACATTTACTCTTTGGAAGGAAAGTTATGACCAACCTAGATAGCATATTCACAAGCAGAGACATTACTTTGCCAACACAGGTCCATTTAGTCAAGGCTATGGTTTTACCCATAGTCATGTATGGATATGAGAGTTGGACTGTGAAGAAGGCTGAGTGCCGAAGAATTGATACTTTTGAACTATGATGCTGAAGAAGACTTTTGAGAGTCCCATGGACTGCAAGGAGATCCAAACAGTCCATCCTAAAGGAGATCACTCTTGGGTGTTCATTGGAAGGACTGATGCTGAAGCTGAAACTCCAGCACTTTGGCCACCTCATGAGAAGAGTTGACTCATTGGAAAAGACTCTGATGCTGGGAGGGATTGGGGGCAGGAGGAGAAGGGGACGACAGAGGATGAGATGGCTGGATGGTATCACTGACTCGATGGACATGAGTTTGAGCTGACTCCGGGAGTTGGTGATGGACAGGGAGGCCTGGCGTGCTTTGATTCATGGGGTTGCAAAGAGTCGAACACGACTGAGCGACTGAAGTGAACTGAACTGAATGTTAAACCAATATAGGATATTGAGTCATCATAAAATTCTGTAATAAACCCAAACTGGTCACTGTGCTTTAAAAATATTTTCTTAGATTCAATTTGATAATATATTATGTAAGGTTTTGTAACTCATATTGCTAGTAATATAGGTCAGTAATTTCTTTGTATTTTAAAAAATTATACTTTGAATCAGGTTTATGTCTACTTCCCAAATGATTTGGAAAGGCCCCGAGCCACTGAGGAAACCCCTTTAAGTTGTGATTCAAGCATCACAGGAATTAGCTGTTCTCTGAAGGACAAATACACTTTCTGGGCAAAACCCTCTGGGCCTGGTTCCTATTGCAGTGGTGGATGTTTCACAATCCTCCCCAACGCCCCCGCCAATTCTATCTTTTCTCGAGTTTATTTCGGTAATTTACATCTAACAGCCACCAATTTCATCTTGATATTCAAATTTATTGACACATATAGTTATTTTCATTGATTGTTTTAATTACCCCTTATTTTACCTCATTTCTGATATTTCTTACTTTCTTAATTTCTTTTTAAAATATTAATTAATTTTAAAATTGAGACATAATTAACCTTGGTTCCCAGGTGGCACTAATGGTAAAGAATCTTCCTGCCAATGCGGGACACGCAGGAGATGCAGTTATTTCATCTTGATATTCAAATTTATTGACACATATAGTTATTTTCATTGATTGTTTTAATTACCCCTTATTTTACCTCATTTCTGATATTTCTTACTTTCTTAATTTCTTTTTAAAATATTAATTAATTTTAAAATTGAGACATAATTAACCTTGGTTCCCAGGTGGCACTAATGGTAAAGAATCTTCCTGCCAATGCGGGACACGCAGGAGATGCAGTTTCGATCCCTGTGTTGGGAAGATCCCCTGGAGAAGGAAATGGCAACCCACTCCAGTATTCTTTCCTGGAAAAATTCCATGGACAGAGGAGCCTGGCAGGTTATAGTCCATGGGATTGCAGAGAGTCAACTGAGCGACTAAGCAGTATAGTTGACCTAGAAGATGATGTTAGTTTCAGGTGTACAACATAATGATTTTGATATTTGTATATATTGTGGGATGATCACCACAGACAGTTAGCATCCTTCATTGTAAACACTCCCCCAGGTTTCTTGAATTGTTCTGCTAGGAATTTGTCTTCATCATTCAGCATTTCAAAGAAATTATTCTTGATTTTCATTATAGCATGCTTAGATTTTTAAACAGGAAATAAATTTAACTTTTGGGTTAATTATATATTTGGTACACCAAATGGAGGATATTCCAGAAAGGTCATTTGTTACCTTGTCTACAGCCCCCGCCTTGACCCTCCTAAGTAGAGTTTAGAAGAGTCAGGACAGGGAATTAGCAGAGGAAAATGAACACCAACTGGACTGTGAGCCACATGGAGGGTGGGCTTTGTGACTTCATTATCTCATAACATATGGTCTACAGCTGATTTGCTGGGGAGAGACAGTGCTTGGCAGCTTGAAGGCAGTATGTTGTAGTTAAGGTTAAAGCTTTGGACAGATCCGTGTTTAAATCCTGGCTCTGTCATTTACAAATGGTGTTACTTTCGGCCAGTCCCTTGGCTCCTGAGTCCTCATTTGCTTGTTTGTTGAGGTAAGATCACATAAAATGTATGAAAGCTTTTAGCTCAGTGCTGGCACATAGTTAACCTTAATGGGTGGTAAGAGCGGTGGTAATTCTTATTGGTCTAGCATCTGATCAGATCATAGTCTCAATTTCTTGTTCCAAAAGGTAAGGTTCTGTCCTTTGGAAGCTAACTCAGCAGGCAGATCTAGAAACATTTTCCTTCTCTTGGTATGAGCCATTTCTCCACCCTCTGCTGGAGTAGCAGATAGGCTTGGATGACCAGATGTGGTCTCTGCATCTTCAAGTTAGCTTGTCATGTTAGGCTACCTCTGTTAGATAACCTTGCTTCTGCACCTTGAATGCAACAGTAATACCTGGGTAACAAAGCTACAAGGGGGAAAAGGTGGTACATATATTACTGATATATGCTTCTCCCACTTGGGTTATACATTTAGAATTTTTGAGGTTTGACAAGGTAGTTTAAGGATCCTGTTACAGTCTCTTTGGAATGACAAAGGAGGATACAAGGCTGCCTGGCCCCTCAAAACAGAAGGATGAGTTGATGGCCCAGTTTTGTCTTCTGAAAGGTCTCCCACCCTCTGTTTGCTTCCCATTCTAACATGGATGGTTACCATGCTGTATCTGAAAGTAGCGGAGTTGGAAATAGGCTGTCATGTTGGAGACACAATGTTTCATCTGTGAAATCTTAGCTCCGGTTCCAACAAAGTCTTCCTGTTTCTCCTACTGTTTCCATTCTTTAGGGGTTCTTAGACCTGTGATGATTAGAGGGGATGAGTCCTGGGGCCATGACAGCTTGTTTATTTCCCTGCAGTGTCTCTTGCCAACACCAACATTGTCTCTGCAGCTTCTGGGAACAATCCGATAGGTCAATAGAGCAGGTAGAGCCATTACCTCCATTTCATCAATGAGGAAACTGAGACCCCGGGAACCTAAGAACTCTGCCCAAGGTCACACCTAGAAGACCTGAACTTTGGAGAGTTCAAAGTCAGGCAGCCCTGGTTAGCATGATATTTTGCGGTCAGATTTGTAATTTATTTCTCTTAGTATTTTTTTTAAAATCTATAAGTGAGACATGCCTGTATTCCTTCTACAAAAGATTCAAAGTGCACAGGTGCAAAGAGAGCAAAACAGTTCCTCTTCGGTTTAGTTTCCAAGTCTAGACAGCTTCCACCCACAGGTCAGTCTCTCCTCTGCAAGGACCACATCTTGGGTGAGAGTTCTTGCCTCTGGAATTTTCTATTGCTTCCTGCCTGAAGTCCCCACCTTAGCTCATTTCCCCTTAGTGAGGGAGAGGGAGGGGGAGTGAGACGAAGAAAGAGGAGAGGCCAAAACAGAATGAATAATCTGACTTCTCAAATGTAGGGATTTCTCAGCTTAGCCTTTCCAGTTCTGCAAACCTTTCCCAAAGACGAGATCTGTTGGTTCTCCTGATTTTTGATGGTTTCTCAAAAGTTCCACAAAAGCGTGGTTTCACTCTTCATGTCCTTTTCTGGCAGAACAGATGATATAAGTGTATTCTGCCATCATCACTGCACTGGGCCCAAGGGAAGGAGGTGACACTTTCTCATGAGACTAGAGGGGAGCAGAAGCAGATGTGGGGAAGGGTTATTTTGCAAACCAAATGTCTTGGGTGGTGGTGGTTTAGTTACTAAGTCAGGTCTGACTCTTGTGACCCCCATGGACTGTAGCCCGCTAGGCTTCTCTGTTCATGGAATTCTCCAGGCAAGAGTACTGGAGTGGGTTACCATTTCCTTCTCTAGGGCATCTTCTTGACCCAGGTTTCCTACATTGCAGATGGATTCTTTACCAACTGAGTTACTGGGGAAGCCCTTTACAGTGTTAGGAGAGTCAGTATTTACTGGGGGAATGGATAATGTTCCTTAGGCTGTCCTCTCTGTGCTAGGAAGGAACCACAGTCCAGCTTCATGCGCTCACTGCTTTTCTCCTGGCCCCAGATTTCTGTTGGCTTTGCCTTATAGCAAGACCTGTAAAGCTGACAGTCCCTTATAAAAAAAGATAGGTGGCAAGCACTGGCTCATTTTCATAAAATGGGCAAACAGTAGTTCTCAGTCAGGGTGATTTCTTTCCCTACGGGACATTTGGCAACATCTGGGGACATTTGTCAAAAGCGGGAGGTCCCATCGGCATCTAAAGGGTAGAGGCCAGGGTACTGCCACATGCCTACGGTGCACAGGACAGTCCCCACAACAAAGGATGAGCTGGCCCCAAAGGTCGACGTGCTGAGGGTGAGAAGCTCTGGGTGAGATGAGGCTCCCCATGCAGCAGCCACGTTGGACGTTTTGGTCCAATGGTTGGATGCTGATACGTTCAGTTTTGAGTAGCACATCCTTGCTGAGCATGATATCTTAGGGTCAATTTGTGAATTTTTTTTGCCTGATTTATCTATTTATAAATATATTTATTTATTTGGCTGCCCAAGGTCTTAGTTGTGACTTGTGGGATCTAGTTCCCTGATGAGGGATTGAACCTGGGCCCCCTGCATTGGGGGTGTGGAGTCTTAGCCACGGGACCACTATGCAAGTCTCTAATTATTATTTTTAAATCTATAAATGAGGTGTGATTATATTCCCACTGAAATGATTCAAACAACACAGTAGTGAAGTGAGCAAAGCAGTGACTATTGAACTTTGTTCCCTATTCTCGCTTTTTCTCTCTCACATTTCTCCTCTCCTGATCTTTCTCCCTGTCCTTCCTGCAAGCTGTGTTCTAGGTGCCCTCAGTGTATAGACACTTTTTTTTTCCTTACATAAATGGGATCATTCCATATGTACTCTTCTGTAACCTGCTTTTTTCCCACTTAACATTTTATTAAATAAGCTTCTGGGTTCTGGGCTGTGAAAAGATGGTCTCATATTGTCACAATAACAGAAGAAACATTGAATGGCATCTATGCCAGGCAGGATTCCATAAGCTAGGCACATAATTTAAATCTCAGAAATGCTATGAATTAGGTGCTATTTTATTCCTATTTTATGGATCAGGAAACTAGGCATTCAGAGGCTGAGTTCTTGCTTTTTACCCTTGAACTATCCTCTCTGTACAGAAAATGATTACCTGGAGCTTGAGAAAACTGGTGACATCCTCAAATCTGATATTATAATATAATAAATATTATTATTTGTTTTTTGTCCCTGGCTCCTGGCACAGAGCTCTTAAAACCTTTTGATTTCCTGAATGGTAGGGGTGATAGGAGCATTTTTTTAAGAGTTTTTTTTAATGGGGATGGCTTTATTTTATTTTTTAATCTTTCAGATGCACTGGGAAGCATTTGGGATCTTAGTTCCCCAACCAGGGACTGAACCCATACCTCCTGCACTGGCAGCTCAGAGTCTTAACCACTGGACCACCACTGAAGTCCGATAGGAGCATTGTCTGTTTTGGTCTTGGATTATAGTCCTTGAATCTGGACACAAGAGCTTGTAATCTCCAGAGCGGGAAGAGGATCTTCTGTATCCTGATGAGATGACTGGTGGTGGGGGCCCTTAGACAGTGTCAGGATGAGGGCTGGTCTCCAGAAAGACCAAGACGTGATTAGAAATTTGGAACTTAAACAAAAATTTATTGGAGTATGGTCTATTTATAATGTTGTGTTAATTTCAGGTGTATAGGAAAGTGATTCAATTATACAAATATTCATTCTTTTTTGGGTTCTTTTCTCATATAGATAATTACAGAGCATTGGGTAGTGAACTCTAGCACTAGGGACTAGAGTTCCCTGTGCTACACAGCAGGTTCCCGTCAGTCATCTGTCTTATATGTAGGAGTGTGTGTGCATTCAAGTTTGGGATGAACATCCCTATTTGTTTTCCCACCTCCATGTTTCCTTTTGGTAACTGTAAGTTTATTTTTGATATCTGCAAGTCTGCTCCTACTTTGTAGATAAGTTCATTGATATATTTTCACATTAGATTCCACACATGAGAGGTATCATAGGATATGTGTCCTTGTCTGACTTCCTTCCCTCAGGATGATAATCTCTAGGTCCATCTATGTTGTTGCAAGTGGCATTGTTTCATTTTCTGTGTCTGATTAATATTCCACTGTGCACCACATCTTCTTTATCCATTCCTCTGTGAACATTTAGGTAGTCTCCATGTCTTGGCTATTGTAAATAGCACTGCAAAGAACATTGGGGTGCATGGATCCTTTAGGATTATGGTTTTCTCTGGATATATACCTGGGAATTGGATTGCTGGATCACACGGTAGCTCTGATTTTAGATTTTTAAGAAACCTCCACAGGGTTCCCCACAGTAGTCATACCAATTTACATCCCCACCAATAGTGTAGGCGGGTTCCCTTTAAAAATTTGAAACTTTCATCCCAACCTTTGACCTCTTGGGAGAGGGGCTTGAGATTGAGTCAGTATCCAATAGGGAATGATTTAATTGATTATGCCCAGGTAATGGAGCCTCTTTAAAACCCTCTAAGCTGTGGGACTTGGGGGAGGCTTCTGGATTGCTGTATACATTGAGGTCCTGGAAGGATAATGCACGCAGAGAAGCCACGGAGGCTCCCCTGCCACCATACCTTGCCCTCTGCATCTCTGCTATAGGACTTGGTTGTTTCTGAGTTGTAGCCTTCATAATAAACCAGTAATAGTAAACTCCCCTAGTGGCTCAGATGATAAAGGATCTGCCTGCAATCCAGGAGACCCGGCTTTCATCCATGGGTTGAGAAGATCCCCTGGAGAAGGAAATGGCTACCCACTCCAGTATTCTTGCCTGGAGAATCCCATGGACAGAGGATCCTGGTGGGCTACAGTCCATGGCATCACAAAGAGTTGGATATCACTAGCACTTTCACTTTCACTAGTAAGCAAAGACCTTGTGTGAGTTCTGTGAGCCATTCTAGAAAATTAGTGAGCCTGAGGAGGGAGTTGTAATTGTGGGAAAATCATGACTTTATACTAATAGCTGGTATATTCAGGGAACTCAAATCCCACATTCCAACTGACCCCAGAGCAAATACTACATAAACCCAACAATAGATAGCCAAAGTGTAAACTATAATCACACAAAACAATACAAAAATGCAGGCACTTGGAAACTGAAACTCCCTCTTCAAAATCTTGGATCAATGAGAAACTGAATGTGTAATTACACAATGGAAGGACAAAAATTGTATGACCGTTTTATGTTAAAAAGCATATTGATGACATTAAGTTGTATCATATTATGAAAAAAGAAAAAGCCCATTTATTTGGTGTCAGAAGTCCTGTGAGTAGAAAGCATCACAGAATGGATATTCATTGAATGCCAGCCACATGCTCAGCACTTTGCCAGGTGTCCCTGCCCTCCAGGAATGCCTGGGCTCAGAGCATAACAGACAGGTAGTCAGACAATGGCAGGTCACAGCAGCTCAGCGAGCTAAGTACAAAAACAGGAAGGCAACAGTCACCACTTATTTATGCACCAACTCCAGGAGGGCAGTCCAGAACCATTCTTAGTTAAATATGATCTGTCCTTATTAGTCAGCTTTTCTGTCTCAAACTTTTGAAGAATGCCTAATCATGATTTGCTTTATAATCTTGTAGCAGCATATGCAAGTAGGCAAAGTAATGCTTCAGATGTCGTAAGATGGTAGGGTTTGAGATGCTACTGTCTAAATGTTTCATGTCCAGACTAGTGCTTTAGGCATCTCTCGTTATTTCTCAACTTTCAAATGTGTTTTGCTAAATATGCCACTCTTTCCCCTCATTACCCTGCAATATCATTTTTCTCTCTTACCAAGGATGACTGTTGAATAGTTTCAGAATGCAAAACACACTGCACCCACTAGGATAGGATCCAGTTCAGGAAGCCCTTAGTCATCTCTAGTTGGGTACCAGTCTCTGTGATACGTGCAGGGAGGCTTTCACAGGTGTGTTTACAGTAGATGTTGACAATGAGCTAAGTAAAATGATAAAAATAACAAGATAACACATGAGGATTTTAGGAGTCTAGAGTAGTACCTGGATGCATGTCTAGGCTATAGGACAGCATCACTAGGCTATATTCCACTATTTGTAGATAGACACATACATACATGGTTGTTCAGTCAATCAGTCGTATCTGACTCTTTGAGACCCATGGACTGCAGCATGCCAGGACTCACTGTCCCTCACTAGCTCCCAGAATTTGCCCAAGTTCATGTCCAATGAATCGGTGATGCCATCAACCATTGCATCCTCTGCTGCCCTCTTCTCCTTTGGCTCTCAGTCTTTCCCAGCATCAGGGTCTTTTCCAATGAGTCAGGTTTTTGCATCAGATGGCCAAAGTATTAGAGCTTCAGCTCAGCATCAGTCCTTCCAATAATTATTCAGGACTAATTTCCTTTAGGATGGATTGGTATCTGTCCTTATTAGTCAGCTTTTCTGTCTCAAACTTTTGAAGAATGCCTAATCATGATTTGCTTTATAATCTTGTAGCAGCATATGCAAGTAGGCAAAGTAATGCTTCAGATGTCGTAAGATGGTAGGGTTTGAGATGCTACTGTCTAAATGTTTCATGTCCAGACTAGTGCTTTAGGCATCTCTCGTTATTTCTCAACTTTCAAATGTGTTTTGCTAAATATGCCACTCTTTCCCCTCATTACCCTGCAATATCATTTTTCTCTCTTACCAAGGATGACTGTTGAATAGTTTCAGAATGCAAAACACACTGCACCCACTAGGATAGGATCCAGTTCAGGAAGCCCTTAGTCATCTCTAGTTGGGTACCAGTCTCTGTGATACGTGCAGGGAGGCTTTCACAGGTGTGTTTACAGTAGATGTTGACAATGAGCTAAGTAAAATGATAAAAATAACAAGATAACACATGAGGATTTTAGGAGTCTAGAGTAGTACCTGGATGCATGTCTAGGCTATAGGACAGCATCACTAGGCTATATTCCACTATTTGTAGATAGACACATACATACATGGTTGTTCAGTCAATCAGTCGTATCTGACTCTTTGAGACCCATGGACTGCAGCATGCCAGGACTCACTGTCCCTCACTAGCTCCCAGAATTTGCCCAAGTTCATGTCCAATGAATCGGTGATGCCATCAACCATTGCATCCTCTGCTGCCCTCTTCTCCTTTGGCTCTCAGTCTTTCCCAGCATCAGGGTCTTTTCCAATGAGTCAGGTTTTTGCATCAGATGGCCAAAGTATTAGAGCTTCAGCTCAGCATCAGTCCTTCCAATAATTATTCAGGACTAATTTCCTTTAGGATGGATTGGTTGGATCTCCTTGCTGTCCAAGGGACTCTCAAGAGTCTTCTCCAACACCACAGTTCAAAAGCATCAATTCTTTAGCACTCAGCTTTCTTTATAGTCCAACTCTCACATCCATACATGACCCCTGGGAAAGCCATCGCCTTGACTAGAAGGACCTTTGTTTGCAAAATGTATAGTTTCTCCTGTCAGTTCAGTTCAGTTCAGTCACTTAGTTGTGTCCGACTCTTTACGACCCCATGAATCGCAGCACGCCAGGCCTCCCTGTTCATCACTAACTCCTGGAGTTCACTCAGACTCATGTCCATCGAGTCAGTGATGGCATCCAGCGATCTCATCCTCTGTCGTCCCCTTCTCCTCCTGCCCCCAATCCCTCCCAGCATCAGAGTCTTTTCCAATGAGTCAACTCTTTGCATGAGGTGGCCAAAGCTATCAACCACACGTCTACACTTATTACCTCGTTTTTGGATTTCCTTCCCATTTAGGTCACCACAGAGTGTTGAGTAGAATTCCCTGTGCTATACAGCCTGTTCTCATTAGTTATGGATTTTATGCATGGTTGTGTGTATATGTCAGTCCCAATCTCCTGATCCATTCTGCCCCATGTATCCCCTCTTAGTGTCGTTATGTCTGTTCTCTACGTCTGTGTCTCTATTTCTGCTCTGCAAAACAAATGGTCTTGTGTCTTCTGATTTCGTCACTCCTCAGGAGTGGCAAGTCCATTCATGCCAGGGCAGATGTTTGTCTATTAGACCAATATTTCACTTGCTATCCTTCTTCCAGCAGATTGTCTCTCTCTAAAGCAACATTCAAATATCTGTTTAGATTTCACAGTTCAATTCTGAATGTTTGGGGAGCCTTGACATTCCCTATCCTTATTTACTTCTCTGAAATAATTGGATGCACCATTTGCTACTGAACTTAACCTCTTTTAATTTACTGTTGATTCCCTATCTATCAGTAAGTAAGACTTTGCTTTTTAAGAAGCCACATTGAATAACAGAATGCCCTTGAGCTTCTGACATGCCAGACTTCCACTGAACTTATTAGGTAAAGACTAGAGCTTGTTTGGAATGAAATCTTTATGAGATTGTCAGCAGAAGATTGTGATCTGAGCTTGTAGGAACAATGCCTGGTGTGAGGGGTACAGGACACATCCTGATGTAGATGGGTAAAAATAATTATCCCAAAAGTACATATTCTTAGCATGCTCCTGTACAGATAAAACTCACATCCAGTTGTTTCTCTAGATTATTCTTTTTCAGAAAAATTATTTATTTACTTGCTTTAGCTTTGGCTGCCCTGGGTCTTTGTTGCTGTGCACGGGCTTTCTCTTGTTGTGGTAAGCAGGGGCTACTCTTGGTTGCAGCGTGAGGGCTCCTCATGGTGGTGGGTCTCTTGTTGTGGAGCGTGGGCTCTAGGCTTCAGAATTTGCAGCTCACGGGCTCAGTAGTTGTGGCCCGTTGGCTCAGTTGCCCTGAGGCATGTGGAATCTTTCCAGACCAGGAACTGAACCTGTGTCCCCTGCATTGACAGGTGGATTCCCATCTGCTGGACCACCAGGGAAGTCCCTAGATTATTCTTATTAAAAAGCAATTCTCTATTTTCCAAGATAGGAATCTCTCAGAGAAGATGGACACTGAATATGAGGAGGGAAGGGAGAGTGAGAAGTAGTGGATAGAGGGGGAAGGGGCTCTTTAACTAAAGCTCTGAGGAATCTCTCTGCCAATGGCTCTCAGACAAGTCCTTGGAGAACTGGGCTTTAGTGAATAAGAATGAGGATTGGGTTTCCCCAGTACCTGGGTGACTGGTGACATAAATTTTTCATATATATTTCCAATCACTGAATGCTTATGTGTGCAAGGTGCTAATTAAATTCTGATTAAAAAGTTGTGAATCTACAATTTCCAGGAATTTACAAGATAGAGTGTAAATAAGAGACCCAGAAGACTTATTTTCTAAGATTTCATTGAATTTGCTTTTTTTTTTTTTTTTTTGCTAAAAGTTTCATTTCCTTGCTTCAGATGATAGCTGCTTTTAGTTCTGAGCTAGGTTTGGCTGATTGCAGGAAACAATGGGAGGGACAAAGCCTGTGAAGTCGTTTATTCTAAATTTAAGACTGACGTGGACCATTCCAATGAAATCTGGATTCGTATCTCCTGTGAGCCAGTGGACAGTCGTCAAATCCCCTTGAATTCATAATGATAGTGATGTTCACAGAGCTTTTCTGATGTGCCAGGCATCGTGCTAAGTACTGATGTGGGTTATATCATTTAATCTCACATCAGCTTTAGGTGGAAGTGCAATCTGTGGACACATTTTACAGATAGGGAAACGGAGGTTCAAGAGTCAGAAGTAACAGGGTTAGACTTCAGTCTAGGAAGTCTCATTTCACAGGTGGCACACTCAAAGAACTTGCTGGACAAATAAGTGGATCTTGTCCATCTCCTTGTTGTCTATTGAATTATCTGAATGATCTCATTGTACAAGCTCATGAGTGAGCAATAGCATTTTATTCTGGAATGTTAGAAACTATGGCTATACAAGGGGAGCCAGCTCTTATTTACGGAAACAGACTTGTTAAGAGTGAAGTTGGGTCATTCCCCAGCTTCACTCTTGCTGCAGTACGGCAACGCTTGCACTTGGTCATACCTCTCCTAGAGCAGTAAAACACAAAGAAACTGTAAGGGACTAAAAATGACTGTGTGCAGGAACACACAGTGCAGTTGGGGCAAATTCTGGACCCAAAAGATACAAAGAGACCAAAAAGTAGGAGGCTAGAGAAAAAACAAGAGTGTTGGGAACAAACGCAGTGTACTGAGCATGCCCCCCGCACACAGTACCAGCTAAGCAGTAGCAAAATGTCTAAACCACACTTCTGGCCCAACCCATGGGCACATCCCTATCCTCACCCCACATAGGGAACAAGCTTGCTCCCCCTTGGGGAGCGGGGGACAAGGAAAGGAACCTGTTGTTTGTTCTTACTCTCTTGCTGCTGCCGCAGGAGCCCCAATAAAGGCTTGCTTGAAAAAAGCAATAGAAGATGAGGCTAGTGTGCATGCATGCTAAATTGCTTCAGCTGTGCATAACTCTTTGCGACCCTATGGACTGTAGCCACCAGGCTCCTCTGTCCTTGGGATTCTCCAAGAATATTGGAGTGCGTTGCCATTCCCTTCTCCAGGGGATCTTCCCAACCCAGGGGCTGAACCCGAGTCTCTTGTGTCTCCTGCATTAGCTGCTCTGCTGTTGCTAAGTTGCTTTAGTCATGTCCGACTCCGTGCGACCCCATAGACGGCAGCCCACCAGGCTCCCCTGTCCCTGGGATTCTTCAGGCAAGAACACTGGAGTAGGTTGCCATTTCCTTCTCCAGTGCATGAAAGTGAAAGTGAAGTCGCTCAGTCGTGTCCAACTCTTCTCAACCTCATGGACTGCAGCAGATGGGTTCTTTACCCCTGAGTCACTGGGGAAGTACAAATAAAATATAACCCTTATCAAAAATCTGCAGGGCTGGTGGGAAGAGTTATTTAGGACCACCCAAGTGAGGATAAAATAATTAAGGACTCAAAGTGTTTTCAGGCAAAGATTTTGCTGGGCTAAATGGAACAAGTAGAAGCCAGTTCTCCAAATGGCCCAGAGATATACTGGTCATGATTCAGGGTTAACCATTTGCCTTAACATCCTTCTTGGGGCCTCAGCTGGAAGCAGAACGTCTAACAGGTGCTTTGCTGGTCTGGATGGAGGTTGTCCTCCCCAAGGCCAGAGCGAGAAACAGCAGGTTGCTCTTCATATCCTAGTGCCGAGTGTTAGGTAAAAGACGACCAGGACACCAAAAGAGTGTCTAACAGGCTTTTTAGGATGAAGCAATACCGGGCGGGGTTCCCGGACCCCAGCGAGCAGGTTGAGGAAGTCCACGCCCGGACCATTTTGGGGGTGGTTTATATGCGTTAGTTGCGAGGGATGGTCAGGCTAGATCGCCAAAAGAGGTGCGGTTAATGGACGGGGTTTCGGATAGGACGCCAGGCCGAGACGTCACAGGCTGACAGGTCCTTCTATGTGGCTGGGGTGGGGCGGCTTTAGCTGCAAAGTGTGCCGTCATTGGTCCCCGGGATCTGGAAGGCTCCTTCCGTTAGGGACATCCCCCGCTGGTGGGAGCGAGAAGGGGTGGCCCATCATGGCCCCGGGGGCCGGTCTTACACGGAGGAGAGATGAAATGGTGAAACGCCAGTGATAGCAATCTTGAGAACAAGATGTGAGCCTTTGGTGCCCTTGAGGGTAGTGTTTGAGTTCTGAAAAGTAAGTAGTTCTTTCTTAGCCTTTTCAATGATGTCAGAAAGATCAAAGTTGAGAGCGATTTGAGAGTTGAAGCAAAAGTCAGTCCCTTTTGTTTTGTTTTGAAACAAAAATGCCAATTCTCTAGTGATATGCAGAGCAAGAATGGCCGAGATAACTTGGGTCCAAGGATAGTGTTAGTCATATATACAGAGGATGAGATGATTGGATGGCTTCATCGACTCAATGGACATGAGTTTGAGCAAACTCTGGGAGATGGGAAGGACAGGGGAGCCTGGAGTGCTGCAGTGCCTGGGGTCACAAAGAGTCAGACATGACTGAGTGACTAAGCAACAATAACAAAGTCATCCACTGTGCTCTGGGGATGCCTGAGGACTGTCTCTCCTTCAGGTCCAGCTCTTTGGTGTGACCCTAAACTGAAAGGGAACCCTCAGGAGCGTGCACACACCATGATACTAGGAAGAAGAGGTTTAGGTGGGAGGAGGGAAAGAATTTCAAGTAAAATTCTGACAAATCACCCTCTCTTCTGTGAGTCACTCTTGTTCATTATTCTTTTCATCTCTCTGATCCAATGCTGCTGGGTTAGTAGGGCCTGAGGACTGAGAGACAAGTGTAGATGTCACGCTGTCTGCTAGCCTTGGCCTGACATCGAAGGCATTGCTCTGACGTCGGTGCATTGCTCACCCAGGACCTGGGGAATGAGTCAGATACAAACACTATGCTGCAGCCCTTGTTGGTGATAAAGAGTGCGAAAGTGTCAGTGTGTCTCTTCTATACATTCCCCAAGAAGCTATGGGTAATGAGCTGGGACAAGAATGGAGCTGGAAGGACTCAAGACAACAGGAACCTACGACTTCTTTCCAGAAGAAACAACTAACTGTTCTGAGAGACGCACATGGTGAACATAATTGACACAGATGAAGTAGAATGGCTTTTTTCTTATTTTGCATCTCTTTTCTCTTACAGAAGAGATTCTCAAAAACAGTGGTAGAATACGTATTGATAAAAAGGGAACTAGAGCCTGAATTTCTCTAAATGATTTCAGGTATCTTGAGGGAAAGAAAATATTTTCCAGGGGATCTGCAAGTGGGAATACCCAACCACTGGGAGTGGATTTGAGGAACTGCAGTGTTAGAGGTTGGAACCCTACAAAAATAGTTTTGATTTTTGAAAAGGAAATGACTTTTCAAAAAGGGGTGTCTTTTCTCCTCATAAATTATAGAATGGTGAGCTTAACAGTTGAAACCAGACAAAATTCCATAATAAATTATTAAGGGAATTACTTGTGACCACTTAAAACTGAAAATGATCAATACAGTTAGTGTGGATTTACCAAGCATAAATCAAATCTGATCTTATTTCCTTTTTTCTAAGTGAGTGGACTCAACTGTCAATTTCCTAGCTAGAGTTTAACAAGGCATCTGACAGGTATATAATAATCACTGGATAGAACAGAATATTGTGTCAGGGGTTTGTATAATGAGATGGTTTCATAACAGAATCACTACTCAAAGGATATTGATTTATTGACTTGGTTTCCCTGTAGAAGGTGTCTGGTGGTGGCTACAGGGCATTGTCTAACATTTAGAAATGCTGTACTTGGCATTTTCATTTCAAAGCCTAAATGCTAGAAAGGACAAATAGCAAAAGAAGGGAACATAATTTGAGAAAAAGAACGATTCTGGAAAGATCACATTAGTTAAGCTATGGACCAAGACCAAAGTTTTTCTATCCATATTATACATGTAGAGTTGGTTGTGGAAACAAATAAACCTAGAATATTACAATGTCACATACACAACAGATGTTTATTTCTTGTTCACATAACAGTGTGGATGGATGGTTAGCTAATGACAGGCTCCTTCCGTCTTGTGGCTCCTTCCATCCCTGAAGGTCTCATTAACATCCTCCTCTAGATGTGCCTCCAGGAGGAGGACAAGAGTATGTTTCTTTTTTAACTTTATTTTTTATTACAAAATATTTCAAACATACAAAAAAGGAGGGAGATACAAAAGTTCATCCCCAATACTCACCATTCAGCTTCAACAATAATGGATGTAGGGCCACACTTGTTTCTCTGGTCCAGATTTTTGGGACAAGTTTACTCCATAGATGATGTTTTGACTATTGATGATTATGTAAAGCTTTGTATGTGGTGATGTCCTGTCTTTCTTGCTCATTTGTTGGCCAGAGTTCCTCTAAAAAAAGAAACATTTTTTTATTAATGATTTGGTTATTCTGATGTCACACTTGTTTCTTAAACATCTTGTGTTCATAATATACTGGCTACAACTAAGTCACGTGACAACACCTAGCTGCAAGGGAGTCTGGGAAGCGTAACTTAGCTGTGTGCCTGAGAAATAGAGGAAATGGATTTTGGCCAACAGCTAGCAATCTCTCCTGCAATTACAGAAAGAAAGTAGGTCGATAAATGCAGCTGCTCCATTTAGAATGAAAGGAAAATGGTTTAGCAGCAACATGAATGGAAAAGACTCAGAGGAGGTGGTTGACCATGAGCTGTGTGAGGGACTGCTGAGCTGTAGCTGCCAAAAGAGCTAAAAAAATCCTGGGTGCACCAATAGCATGACACTTGGAAGTTGTTGAGAAACCACACCGTTGCTGAGAAGGCATTTGAGACTGTTGGCAGAGCTGCCAATATTTAATCCAAAGACTCAGATGGGACTTGAGAGGATTCTGAAGGGCTGTCTTTTGGAAAAGGGATTAGGCTAGATCTGAGTGGACCTTAAAAAGCATCACTACAAACAAAGCTAGTGGAAGTGGTGGAATTCTAGTTGAGCTATTTCAAATCTTGAAACATGATGCTGTGAAAGTGCTGCACTCAATATGCCAGCAAATTTGGAAAACGCAGCAGTGGCCACAGGACTGGAAAAGGTCAGTTTTCATTCCAGTCCCAAAGAAAGGCAATGCCAAAGAATGCTCAAAGTACCACACAATTGCACTCATCTCACACGCTAGTAAAGTAATGCTCAAAATTCTCCAAGCCAGACTTCAGCAATACATGAAGTGCGAAGTCCCTGATGTTCAAGTTGGTTTTAGAAAAGGCAGAGGAACCAGAGATCAAATTGTCAACATCTGCTGGATTGTGATTACTCATCTAGAGCCAGACATTCTGGAATGTGAAGTCAAGTGGGCCTTAGAAAGCATCACTACGAACAAACCTAGTGGAGGTGATGGAATTCCAGTTGAGCTATTTCAAATCCTGAACGATGATGCTGTGAAAGTGCTACACTCAATATGCCAGCAAATTTGGAAAACTCAGCAGTGGCCACAGGACTGGAAAAGGTCAGTTTTCATTCCAATCCCAAAGAAAGGCAATGCCAAAAAATGCTCAAATTTTTGCATTCATCTCACATGCTAGTAAAGTAATGCTCAAAATTCTCCAAGCCAGGCTTCAGCAATATGTGAACCATGAACTTCCAGATGTTCAAGCTGGTTTTAGAAAAAGCATAGGAACTAGAGATCAAATTGCCAACATCCGCTTGATCATGGACAAAGCGAGAGAGTTCCAGGAAAACATCTATTTCTGCTTTATTGACTATGCCAAAGCCTTTGACTGTGTGGATCACAATAAACTGTGGAAAATTCTGAGACAGATGGGAATACCAGACCACCTGACCTGCCTCTTGAGAAACCTATATGCAGGTCAGGAAGCAACAGTTAGAACTGGACATGGGACAACAGGCTGGTTCCAAGTGTCCTTAACAGATTGAATTAATCATCCATAATTCTAAGCCTAAGAGTTAAATAATTATAATTTATAATAATTCAAGTTTATACTTGAAGATGTAAATCATTGACATGAAACAATTAAAAGTGCATATTATATATTTTAAGGCAGCATTTTGAAAATGTGTATTGCCTCTAGTTAGGAATAGAATATAAGGAAAATACCTTCAATGCTTGATATAAATAGCGTAAAAGTCATTGTTATGCCTTTTCAGCTTGTTTATCCACCCTGCTATTTCCAGAAACCTCCTTTGGTAGCCTAGATAAAGTTGTTTAAATATTTGCTGAATCTGATCCTCCAGCCTTTCAACCTTGAGTTGGGTCCATAAAAGAGGAGCATTTTAAAATTTTGTTGGTTTCTGACCACTTTGAATTCTAATTCCCTGCATGCACTAAGGACTCATGGTAAATTTTTGGCATCAGATGAAATATTCATAGTGAAGTGTTTATGCATTTCATACTTGTAAAATTCTCATCCACAAATACTATTCCCCACGATGATCGTAGAATTTAGGAAAGCAGGCACAGTTTACACGTACTAGGGGAATTATGAAAAAAACCATTTATGCTTAAAAACGAGCATCAAAGCCCGGTTATCATGATACAAATAATCCTCCTTTGCTTATCACATTAAATGTCTAAAAATGATGACTTGATTCCAAATATAAAATTTCCTTTGGGAAAGTCTTCAAGGATGTTAGACGTCAAACACACATGTGCACGTGTGTTCACAGCAGCACCATTCTCAAAGCCAAAGGGTGGAAACCAGCAGGCAGGTTCTTCTCCACCAGCTGACGAGCGGACAGACAGAGGCGGCCTCTCCGCGTCATGGGGTGTGATTCTGCCCCAAGAGGGAGCGAGGCGCTCACACAGGCTGCAGGTGGACGGGCCTTGGAAACACGAGGCCAAAGGGCCCGGGCCGAAGGCAGGCAGCGGCTGTCAGGGCTGGCAGGGCAGGTGGCTGCTTTGGCCTCACGGTTCCTTCTGGGGGAGGGGGCGGCGTTTGGAACCAGACGACGGTGGTGGCACAACGTCATGCCAAAAGCCACTGTGTGACTCACTCAGAATTGTGAACTGTGTATCCCCCAAACGCAAACTCAGCCAAGAATGAAGGGAGCAATTCTAGAGGCCCCGAGTCAGAAAGCTCACAAAGAATTATAAGCTCCCAGGGCAGAGGCAGCGCTGCAAGGCGGGGTCTTCGAACCCCAGAACTGGATGCCCTGGTCCAAGTCCAGACCCTGCCAGGGACATCACAACCGTCGAGCCAGTGGCGGGGAGACGAGATGGACCATGTGGGCCCGCCTGCCTCAGGCTCAGCTGCGAGCGTGAGTGCAGTAAGCACACACAGACACACTTTTAAACTCCATAAACACCAAACTGAGCTACAGAAACGCACAGCCAGCCAAGCATGGCCCTGTGAGGGCCGTGGCTTTTCCAAGGAAGGACGCTTGCCTCTCACTGGTGTGCTGGGGCTGTGTCCAGCAAGGAGAGCTGCGTTGGTTAGAGTGGTGGCTCACAGAAACCCCTGCGGTGGCCTCTGCCGAGAGCGCTTCCGTGAGCACAGGCCACCTTCATGTTTGGATGGCATGAAGGGGAAGGAGAAGGTGTTAGTTGCTCGGTCACGTCCGACTCTGTGGGACCCCAAGGACTGTAGTCTGCCTGGCTCCTCTATCCATGGGCTTCTCCAGGCAAGAACACTGGAGTGTGCAGCCATCCCCTTCTCCAGGGGATCGTCCTCACCCAGGCTTTGAACCTGGGTCTCCTACTTTGCAGGAGGTTTGTTTACTGTCTGAGCCACCAGGATGAGTCACCATGGTCTTCGAGGGATACCTGTTGACTCATAACTGCATCATCTTCTACTATTTTGTGAAATGTTCTAGGTCCCCAAATCCAAAATCTTAGGATTTAACAACTTCTAATCCCCTTCTGTATGTGTTTCTTAGGCTCACTGCTCAGTGGAGCTTTCTTGAGCTCTGGGAATAGGGCCCTAGGAGCCCAGGTCAGGCCAGGCGGGCCCAGGAAGGCAGGCCTGGGGGCCGCTGAAGTGACCGAGGGAAAGTCATCATGCATTGCAGCACCAGCCTCCAGCCACAAGTACGAAATTTACGAAACACATTCCACCCATCATTTCCCGCAGGGAGGTGCCCAAATTCAGTGCTCCACAGACAAACATCGGAATGGGGAAACATGCATGGGCTTAGCTCTCCCTCTTCCAATAGAAAAGCAGTAAATGCAGGTCCTCCCAGGACGAGGAGAGTGGTGATGAGGGGGACCATGACTTAGAAATGCTCTCCACGGACATGGAGAAAAATGTCTGAGGACGTACTCCTTCCTTCACAAGCTGCCGCAGCCTCTTCGAGGAAAGGGCTCAGGGTTCAGAGAATAAACTGTGTGGTTGTCAGCCAGTCCCTTCACTTCTCAGAGTCCAGAGTCTGTTTTCTGTAAAAGGGGAAAATCACACCAGCCCTCAGGATTATGAAGAGGATCGATGAGCCGGCAGGAGCGAGTTACGAGCATTTCAGTGGCAGCCCTGCCAACACCTCATGAGTATCAACAGTAACTCACTCAGCTCTCCTCGCAGCGTGACAGGCGGGCCCCATTGTTCTTCTTGTTTCACAGGTCAGGACGCTGAGGAAGGAAAGGGCTGAGCTGCCCAAGTTCTCACCGGAGCAAGAATGCAGCCGAGACCTGAGCCCAGAACACAGGTGCTTCGGCTCTAGACTCTGTGCTGCCAGCCACCATGCTGTGTGCACAGAAAAATATGCATATGTGTGTACATGTCTCTATATGTGTCTTTATATTGTCACCCTGCTTGTTTAACTTATATGCAGGGTACATCATGAGAAACGCTGGGCTGGAGGAAGCACAAGCTGGAATCAAGATTGCCGGGAGAAATATCAATCACCTCAGATATGCAGATGACACCACCCTTATGGCAGAAAGTGAAGAGGAGCTTAAAAGCCTCTTGATGAAAGTGAAAGAGGAGAGTGAAAAAGTTGGCTTAAAGTTCAACATTCAGAAAATGAAGATCATGACATCCGGTCCCATCACTTCATGCCAAATAGATGGGGAAACAATGGAAATAGTGGCTGACTTTATTTGGGGGGGGGCTCCAAAATCACTGCAGATGGTGACTGCAGCCATGAAATTAAAAGACACTTACTCCTTGGAAGGAAAGTTATGACCAACCTAGATAGCATATTCAAAAGCAGAGACATTACTTTGTCAACAAAGGTCTGTCTAGTCAAGGCTATGGTTTTTCCAGTGGTCATGTATGGATGTGAGAGTTGGACGATAAAGAAAGCTGAGCACTGAAGAACTGATGCTTTTGAACTGTGGTGTTGGAGAAGACTCTTGAGAGTCCCTTGGACTGCAAGGAGATCCAATCAGTCCATCCTAAAGGAGATCAATCCTGGGTGTTCACTGGAAGGACTGATGTTGAAGCTGAAACTCCAATACTTTGGCCACCTGATGCAAAGAGTTGACTCATTTGAAAAGATCCTGATGCTGGGAAAGGTTGAAGGCAGGAGGAGAAGGGGATAACAGAGAATGAGATGGTTGAAGAATTGATGCTTTTGAACTGTGGTGTTGGAGAAGACTCTTGAGAGTCCCTTAGACTGCAAGGAGATCCACCCAGTCCATCCTAAAGGAGATCAGTCCTGGGTGTTCATTGGAAGGACTGATATTGAAGCTGAAACTCCAGTACTTTGGCCACCTCATGCTAAGAGTTGACTCATTGGCAAAGACTCTGATGCTGGGAAAGATTGAAGGCAGGAGGAGAAGGGGACAACAGAGGATGAGATGGTTGCATGGCATCACCGACTCGATGGACATGAGTTTGGGTAAACTCCGGAAGTTAGTGATGGACAGGGAGGCTTGGCGTGCTGCTGTTCATGGAGGCGCAAAGAGTCAGACACAACTGAGCGAGTGAACTGAACTGAACTGATGTGTGTCTATATGTGTATATAGCCATATGTTATATCAATAAATACATACAAAATGTGTGTGTGCATATGAAATTCACTTTTAAATTATCCACAAATGATGGCTTTCTAAATTAATCCCAAATCTACTTGGAAGAAGAAAAGAATTTCAAGTTTGGGTGGTCTCCTTAATTCTTTCATTGGCAGAGATGTAGACATGCACGCCCAGAGCCGTGCAGGCATAAAGCTACAATATGAACAACAGACTTGACCAGATTCCGTAATGTGCATGCTTACCATAGTTTGTTTTTCCAAATGCACAGAAATACTGTATTTATTGGTGTTGGTCTCAGTCTCTCCATGAATATTTGGAATTCTACCTTTATATCTGGTTTTATCCCTATCAGTGGCAGATGTAGCTCTGATCACTTCGTAGGATTGCAAAAGACAAGATGCTTGAGGCCAAACCAAAGTATAATTTATTTCAAGAGACATAGTATGCGGTGGCCAGTACCTGGAGCCCACTCTCCTGATTTCAAATGAAGTCCTGTGGAAGGAGCGGGGAGAGGAGACGGCAGTCACCATCCCGCCTGGCCTTTTCTTTCTCTTTCTTTCCAGTGCCAGCCGACAACAGGGCAGAGCCCTCAGGAGGGAGGTCAGTGAAGAGCCTTAATGGCAGTTTCATGCTGGCCCCACGGGGAGCCAGGCGCAAGGCCTGGCGGGCAGCAGGCCCTTTCAGGGGTTGCCTCAGAAGAACTTGCGGAAATAAGATGATGAAAGATGAGTGAAAACAGAACCATGAAACGTAGTCACACTGTTTTCTAACCAAGCAGTATGGAACGAGGTGAGAACACACTGGGTCTACTTTTTTGACTTGGGCAGACCTGAGGCCTGATGGTCCTGAGGCTACATTTCTAGAGGGTGAGTGACTCTCTGTTCACTGGGATGAGCCCGTCTGCAAGCTCAGCCTCAGCAAAATGTGACTCCTGACCCCCCTGCTCATCCCAACAGCCCCTGGATGGATCTGGGAGACAGGATAACAAGCACCCCATGTCGACAGTGGGGAATAATTTCATGCCTGAACTCAGTTCATGGTTCATAGGACAATCTCTTAAATAGAAATATATTTTATGATACTAAAAGAATGATAAACAAAATAATTGGCTTTAATCAAGAAATTCCTGTAATATCCAATTCCTTTGAGAATGATAAACGATTTTTTGTCTCTTAGAAGTACATGGAATCTTTGCACCCAAAATTCTTCAATGACACAGTAGAATTACTCTAAATTTACTACTAGAATAATAACTTACTACTAGAATAATATAATTCTACTGAATGTTCTCTAAATCCCCAAATACTTTTTAAAAAACATGTGTTGCATAAATCATGATAAAAGAAAACAAGCATGTGCTCCCAATATTACTTGAATATTTCCTCAACTGGAGCACATGATCTTGGTTGAGAAGATACACACCATGTGGAACCAATCTCACAATTCATTTGGAATCCTCTCAACAATGGGAAATGCCAATCATGGAATAGTTCAATATCAAGCAACATACGTAGAATGCTATCAAATATAGAATGTTTACTTAGGAGAGGACCATCTACAAAGGCACCAAGGAGGAACCAGTAGAAAGAGTATTTCTGTGCCATCCCAGTCAGCCCCTGCCCTTCAAAACACCTCAGTCGATGCATTTTCCATGCCACTGGCAGCTCATATCAAAGCCACACAGTCTGCAGAAATGTCCCAAGGCCTCTTCTCGCCTTTCTCCACCCACATCGTCCTCCAGTCCTACCACAGTCAGTCTCTGAGCAGGTGATTTGAGGACAACCCTGAGCCTTGAGTTTGCTTTTGGACCCACAGATACTCTGTCCACTCCTGTTTTCCTCGATGTTGGAACTTATCTTTCCCCTTTCACTCCTGGAGTTTCCCGTGACCCCCTGAAGAGGCCGAATTCTGGCCTGGAGGAAGCGTGCTCTCTCACCATCCACTGTGCCTTGCTAGTGGGAGGCTCAGCCACTGTGGAAGGCAGCAGAGGAGTCAGATGTTTGACCTGAACCCACAGTCCCGGAGTCTCTCCTTCCCTGCGTCAGCCCCTCACCCAGGCTCCCCTTTGCCTTGAACTGGGAGTAAGCAGCCCTCAGAGGAGGGCGCGGGACACCTGTCCCCTTTCCTGCCTGCGTTCCAGAGGTGAGGGTGGTTATTCACCCTGACCTTGCTGCAAACGCTCATCATTCCACTCTCTTGCCTCTCTTCTTCCCAGAAAGTCAAAGGGGACAGTAAAATGTCTAAGCGTCGGCTCAGCTGGGTGACTCGCGTGTGTTGGAGCTGAATGTTTGCAAGATCTGAAGGGCAGTTGTCCACTGGTCGGGGTGCAGAGCGGTGCGGGGCCAGCTCTGCACCCCTCCAGAGAGGAGTGCCATTTCATTAACACACCAGCTCTGTCAGAATTGGGATCACATCCCACAGAGCTTCCCAAGGGTTTAACTTACTCCAGAGCTAATGCACTTGGAACACAAAATGAAGTAGGACAAAGGCTAGTAGGCTGCTGTCAAGAGAACACACTGGTCACAGCAAACGCCCTCCTCTAACAACCCAAGAGATGACTCTACACATGGACATCACCAGATGGTCAACACCGCAGCCAGATTGATTATATTCTTTGCAGCCAAAGACAGAGAAGCTCTAAACAGTCAGCAAAAACAAAACCTGGAGCTGACTGTGGCTCAGAGCATGAACTCCTTATTGCAAAATTCAGACTCAAATTAAGGAAAGTAGGGAAAACAACTAAACCATTCACCATTCGGGCATGAACTAAATCAAATCCCTTATGATCACAAAGTAGAAATGACAAATATATTCAAGGGATTAGATCTAGTAGGCAGAGCACCTGAAAAACTATGGATGGAGGTGCATAACACTGTACAACAGGCAGTGACCGAAGCCACCCAAAGAAAAAGAAACTCAAGGAAGCCAAGCGGCTGCCTGAGGAGGCTTTCCAGACAGCCAAGGAGAGAAGAGAAGAGAGCAGCAAGGAGAAAGGGAGAGGGACGCCCACCTGGATGCAGAGCCCCAGAGGACAGCAAGGAGAGATAAGAAAGCCTTCCTAAGTGAACAAGGCAAAGAAATAAGGAGAAACAACAGAATGGAAAAGACTAGAGATCACTTCAAGAAAATTAGAGATACTAAGGGAACATCCTTATGGCAGAAAGTGAAGAAGAACTAAAGAGCCTCTTGATGCAAGTGAAAGAGGAGAGTGAAAAAGTTGGCTTAAAGCTCAACAATCAGAAAACAAAGATCATGGCATCCAGTCCCATCACTTCATGGCAAATAGATGGGGGAACAGTGGAAACAGTGTCAGACTTTATTTTGGGGGGCTCCAAAATCACTGCGGATGGTGACTGCAGCCATGAAATTAAAAGAATGCTTGCTCCTTGGAAGGAAAGTTATGACCAACCTAGACAGCATATTCAAAAGCAAAGACATTACTTTGCCAACAAAGGTCCATCTAGTCAAGGCTATGGTTTTTCCAGTGGTCATGTATGGATGTGAGAGTTGGACTATAAAGAAAGCTGAGTGCTGAAGAATCGATGCTTTTGAACTGTGGTGTTGGAGAAGACTCTTGAGAGTCCCTTGGACTGCAAGGAGATCCAGCCAGTCCATCCTAAAGGAGATCAGTCCTGTGTGTTCATTGGTAGGACTGATGTTGAAGCTGAAACTCCAATACTTTTGCCACCTGATGTGAAGAGTTGACTCATTGGAAAAGAGCCTGATGCTGGGAGGGATTGGGGGCAGGAGGAGAAGGGGATGACAGAGGGTGAGATAGTTGGATGGCATCACCATCCAATGGACATGGACATGGGTTTGAGTGGACTCTGGGAGTTGGGGATGGACAGGGAGGCATGGCGTGCTGTGATTCATGGGGTCACAAAGAGTCGGACGCGACTGAGTGACTGAACTGAACTGAAGGGAACAGCTCATGCAAGGATAGGCACAATAAAGGGCAGAAGCAGTAAGGACCTAACAGAAAGAGAAGAGATTAACAGAAGAACTCCACAAAAATGACCTTAATGACCAGGATAACCACGTGGTGTGTCACCTAGAGCCAGGCATCCTGGAATGTGAAGTCAAGTGGGCTTTAGGAAGCATCACTGTGGACAAAGGTAGTGGAGATGATGGAATTCCAACTAGGCAGTTTCAAATCCTAAAAGATGATACTGTTAAAATGCTATACTCATCATGTCAAAAAATTTGGAAAACTCAGCAGTGACCACAGGAGTGGAAAAGGTCAGTTTTCATTCCAATCCCAAAGAACGACAATGTCAAAGAATGTTCAAACTACTGCACAATTGCACTCATTTCACATGCTAGCAAGGTAATGCACAAAATCCTTCAAGCTAGAATTCAGCAGTATGTGAACCAAGAACTTCCAGATGTACAAGCTGGATTTAGAAAAGGCAGAGGAACCAGAGAACAAATTGCCAAAATCCACTGGATCACAGAAAAAAGAAAGGGAATTTCAGAAAAACATCTATTTCTGTTTCATTGACTACACTAAAGCCTTTGACTGTGTGGATCACAACGAACTGTGGGAAATTCTTCAAGAGATGGGTATACCAGACCACCTGACCCAACTCCTCAGAAACCTGTATGCAGGTCAAGAAGCAACTGAACTAGACATGGAACAACAGACTGGTTCCAAACTGGGAAAGGAGGACGTCAGGGCTGCACGTTGTCACCTTGCTTATTTAACTTACCTGCAGAGTCCATCATGCAAAATGGCAGGCTGGGTGAAGCACAAGCTGGAATCAAGATTTCCGGGAGCAATATCAATAACTTCAGATATGCAGATGACACCACTCTAATGGCAGAAAGTGGAGAGGAAGTAAAGAGTCTCTTGATGAGGGTGAAAGAGGAGAGTGAAAAAGCTGGCTTAAAGCTCAGCATTCAAAAACCTAAGATCTTGGCATCCAGTCCCATCACTTCATGGCAAATAGAAGGGAAAAAAGTAGAAGCAGAAAAAGTAGAAACAGCGACAGACTTTATTTTCTTGGGCTCCAAAATCACTGCAGACAGTGACTGCAGCCATGATATTAAAACTCTTACTCCTCAGAAGGAAAGCTATGACCAACCCAGACAGTGTATCAAAAAGCAGAGATATCACCTTGCCAGCAAAGGCCTGTAGAGTCAGAGCTGTGGTTTTTCCACTGGTCATCTATCATTGTGAGAGCTGGACCATAAAGAAGGCTGCATGCGTGAGAAATTGCTTCAGTCGTATCCAACTCTTTCTGACCCCAGGGATTGTATCCCGCCAGGCTCCACTGTCCATGGGATTCTCCAGGCAAGAAATTGGAGGGGGTTTCCATGCCATTCTCCAAAAGGAAGGCTGAACACCAAAGAATTGATGCTTTTGAATTGTGATACTGGAGAAGACTCCTGAGAGTCCCTCAGACATCAAGATCAACCCATCAATCCTAAAGGAAATCAACCCTGAATATTCATTGGAAGGACTGATGCTGAAGCTGAAGTTCCAGTACTTTGGCCACCTGATGCAAAGAACTGACTCATTAGAAAAGACCCTGATGCTGGGAAAGATTGAAGGCAGGAGGAGAAGCGGACAACAGAGGATGAGATGGTTGGATAGCAGTTAGATAGCATCACCAACTCAACCGACGTGAATTTGAGCAACCTCCAGGTGATAATGGAGAAGAGAGGAGGCTGGCGTGGTGCAGTCCACGGGACTGCAAAGAGTCAGACATGACTTAGCAACTGAGCAACAACATTTCACTTCACCTCTGCCGAGGTCACTTCCCACGGGTGACGGGCCAAGGACAAACAGCCATCAGCTGACATCGCCACCCCCAGTAGACCATGTTCCATGTGGAGCAGAAAAAATTCTAACGCTGGTTCATCCGCCGACTGCAGAATCATCTCCACTTAGGGGTCAGTGACTCCAACCCGGTCTGTGCGGCACCGGTGCCCCTCGCGGGGAGAGCGACACCCTGCGCTGTGGTCCCAGGGTGAGAAGAGCACCACCCCGGTGCCGCCTGGTGCCCCTGGGCTCACACGCGCCCCCCTTTCCCCGGCAGTCAGTCTTCTGAAGCGGGGGAGCATGGCCTGGCTCATTTCTTCCCTACTGACTCCTTTGTGGGCACGCTCTGACTTCTAAGACCTGCAGCCCACAAAATAAACACTGAGCGCTCCATCTGTGCCTCGCTGAAGCGCATGCGAGGGGCCTTGCTGGCCTTGCTCAGCCATGACTGCAACCCGCAGGGCCTCTTTCTAACCGCCCCATTAATTTTCTCTTGTTGCTCACTGCCTGATTCGTACCCTCTTAGCCCAAATGCAGAGGTGAACTTGAAGCTCGAGAGCTAGGATTTCTCACCGAGTGTGTGAGGCATGCATGTGTGTGCACTGGTTTTATTTCATCTACAAAGATGTTTTCTTAGCAAACCCTCAGGACCACTCTATCTTCCCAGCTCTGTGTCAGGCTGCATTGGAGTGACCCTAGGCTCTGGTGGACATTGGTTAGAGGGCTTTGACGGGAGCCTCTGACTCTGTTAGCTTGGGGGGATGAGTGGCGTGGTCCCCAAGTCCCTATAAGGGGTGGGTGGCATGGTTTCCTGAGACCCTGGATCCCTCTGGGGGATGGGTGATGTGATCCCCTGGTTTCTGGGTCCCTTCAAGGAGTGGGTGATGTGGTCACCTGGGCCTTACTCAGGATGAGTGGTGTGGGCTTCTGGGTCCCTCTAGGAGTGGGTGGCATAGCCTCCTGGGTCTCTGGGTGTGTGGTGTGGTCCCTGAGTCCCTCCAGGGTGTGTGATGTAGTCCTTACTTGGGGTGAGTGGTGTGGTCTCCGGGTGTCTCCTGGGGGTGAGTGGTGTGGTACCCAGGTCCCTCTGGGGTGAGTGGTGTGGTCTCTGGGTCCCTCTGGGGTGAGTGGTGTGCTCTCTGGGTCCCTCTGGGGTGAGTGGTGTGGTCCCCTGGTCCGTACTTGGGGTGAGTGGTGTGGTCCCTGGATCCCTCTTGGGTTGAGTGGTGTGGTCTCTGGGTCCCTCCTGGGGTGAGTGGTGTGGTCTCTAGGTCCCTCCTGGGGTGAGTGGTGTGGTCTCTGGGCGCCTCCTGGGGCGAGTGGTGTGCTCTCCGGGTCCCTTTGGGGTGAGTGGTGTGGTCTCTGGGTCCCTCTGGGGTGAGTGGTGTGGTCCCCAGGTCCCTCTGGGGTGGGTAGTGTGGTCCCTGGGCCCCTCCTGGGGTGAGGGGTGTGCTCTCCGTGTCCCTCTGGGGTGAGGGGTGTGGTCCCTGGGCCCCTTCTGGGGTGAGTCGTGTGCTCTCTGGGTCCCTCTGGGTGTGAGGGGTGTGGTCCCTGGGCCCCTTCTGGGGTGAGTCGTGTGCTCTCTGGGTCCCTCTGGGGTGAGTGGTGTGGTCCCCTGGCCCTTACTTGGGGTGAGTGGTGTGCTCTCCGGGTCCCTCTGGGGTGAGTGGTGTGGTCCCTGGGCCCCTCCTGGGGTGAGGGGTGTGCTCTCCGTGTCCCTCTGGGGTGAGGGGTGTGGTCCCTGGGCCCCTTCTGGGGTGAGTCGTGTGCTCTCTGGGTCCCTCTGGGTGTGAGGGGTGTGGTCCCTGGGCCCCTTCTGGGGTGAGTCGTGTGCTCTCTGGGTCCCTCTGGGGTGAGTGGTGTGGTCCCCTGGCCCTTACTTGGGGTGAGTGGTGTGCTCTCCGGGTCCCTCTGGGGTGAGTGGTGTGGTCCCTGGGCCCCTCCTGGGGTGAGGGGTGTGCTCTCCGTGTCCCTCTGGGGTGAGGGGTGTGGTCCCTGGGCCCCTTCTGGGGTGAGTCGTGTGCTCTCTGGGTCCCTCTGGGTGTGAGGGGTGTGGTCCCTGGGCCCCTTCTGGGGTGAGTCGTGTGCTCTCTGGGTCCCTCTGGGGTGAGTGGTGTGGTCCCCTGGCCCTTACTTGGGGTGAGTGGTGTGCTCTCCGGGTCCCTCTGGGGTGAGTGGTGTGGTCCCTGGGCCCCTCCTGGGGTGAGGGGTGTGCTCTCCGTGTCCCTCTGGGGTGAGGGGTGTGCTCCCCGGGCCCCTCTGGGTGTGAGGGGTGTGGTCTCTGGTCCCTCTGGGTGTGAGGGGTGTGGTCTCCGGGCCCCTCCAGGGGTGTGGAGCCATCGTCCCGTGTTCTAGAGCAGGAGCGGCCTCCAAGCACAGACCCTCCTCCTGCCACAGTGACACTTACACGCTCAGGTATCCCTAGGTTTGCTCATGGTTGAGAACCTTTGTTTCTGAGAAGGCCCTTTAAGCAAGTAGGTTCCCCACACCTGGGCCTGCGTGGCAGGCACCCCATCCCGCCCAGAGGCCCCTCTCTGAATCCAGAGCCACCCTGAGGGGCACACTTGGTCTCAGAGCCTTGAGTCTGCATGGCCCCTTGGCCAGAGCCCTGCGCCAGCGCGCCGGCACCTCCAGGGCCTTGGGCGGACGGCTCTGGGCCGCCTGCTCTCTCTCTGCCACACTCTCTGCCCGGGTGACCCCGGCCGTGGTGGGCGGCCGCCCCCTCAGCCCCACAGCTCTCATCGCATTCAACACGGAGGAACACTGAGTCTGGGGCTCCCCCTCAGAGCAGACCAGAGGCCCCCACGTCCCTCCTTAGGATCCAGCTCAGCGTCATTCTCTCCACACCAGCCCTCCACGGGCGCCGGAGAGCCAGGCTGCTGGGAGATTCAGGCAGAGGAACTGAGGGAATCTGAATAGTGTTTAAGGAGCCAAAAGGTAACTCATATTTCCATTTGGGCTTTACCATAGGGTGGCCCCCCACCTCCCTTTCCAGGCCTGTGGGGCAGCGGGGGTTTCAGAAGCATCCAGATCAGACGATAAATCACACGGTCCCACTTGCACACCGCAGTCACACACAGCTCCCGTGGAAGCTATGCCATCATTCACATCACCAGCACTGGCATCCTGAATGTGAGTATTTTTTAAAATAATTTAATTGTACATAAAGAACCATTTAATAAGCCACAGCGGTGCAGGACTGCTTAAGAGATGAGGCGTGATGGGTTAGAAATGTAGCAGCTTTGGTTCCCTAGGAGGAAGCGTTAAGCCCATGGCCACGGGAGGACCCTGGATCATTCTGTAGGAGGCCATAGCCGTGATCCCGTAAGTCACAGGACAGAGAGCCAGAGCTTTGGGGCAAGGACACTGCTGCCTCTGCCCTGCGTGTGCCCTTCAACTGAGACGTGAAATCAGAGACAGCCGCACAAAACCGTGGTGGCAGAGGCGCTCGCCGTGGTCTCGGCCGCGTGGACGCACAGTGGCCGTTCCTGTCACCGCCGTGCCCGAGGGACTGGCAGGCGCTGCACACCGTGAGGCCCAGTTGGTCCTTTCTTCTCTCCCCCGGTGCTTGTCATCCGCCCGACCACAGTCCCGCTGACAGCGATGTCCCTCCTGCGCCACCGATGTTCCGCCACAGACACAGATCGCATTCTTATAAACCTCTGAATATCTTTACCTAAAGCGAACGCACTTCGTTCCCCCAAGTATTCCAGTTCTGCCCCTGAAGTGGAGGCAGAGAGACACCCTCGGGAGCGGCGGGGCTCCTCTTTCTGACCGGGGAGCCGGCGGCGCACCAAGAGCCGTCCGTCTCACGCCCGCTCCACACGCAGGGAAGGAGCCGCCCCACGGAGGTTCCCCGCAGCGCAAGCTGGGCGCCCGCGCCAGGCACCCGCAACGGAGACAGGCGCTGGGTCAGGACGCAACGGTCAGTGCCGGTGCCAGGAGGAAACGAAAGGGAGAGCGACCTCAGCCCCACCCTCCAAGAACTCAATACCTATTTGGATAGATTTAAACAGTGCATAAAACATTATACAGGAAACCACAATATATATATTTTAAACACCCTTCAAATAGTACTTTTAGACAAATTTGTGTTCCTCGAATTGTTAGGGAAGGAAAAGGTTCCTTGGATATGCTTTTTGCTGATAAAAGCAAATGTGCAAGGATCAGAAGTAAACACGGAGGGATGGGAGAGAGGGATGCGGGTCAGAACCACCACCGTCAGGACGAGGTCAGGCTCCCGGGCACCGGAGACCGATGGACACGCAGAGAGGCCGAGAGAAGTCAAGCGCACGATGGACTCAAGGCAGCGTGCGGAACCTCGCTGCACTCCACCTCCCGCTCTGTCCGCCAAGAGGACCCAGAAGCAGTGGAACCTCAGCAGCAACCGGCATCCCAGCGCCCAGACCCTGGGGCCTGAACTCTGTTCTCCACAAAAAGCCACAGGGTTTCTTGGAGAAACGACTGATTCTAAGACAAACTGGGGTAGGAATTATCCAAGATAAGCCTGCTGCTGAGTCGCTTCAGTCGTGTCCAACTCTGTGCGACCCCACAGATGGCAGCCCACTGGGATCCCAGCCATCCCTGGGATTCTCCAGGCAAGAACACTGGAGTGGGTTGCCATTTCCTTCTCCAGTGCAGGAAAGTGAAAAGTGAAAGTGAAGTCGCTCAGTCATGTCTGACTCAGCGACCCCATGGACTGCAGCCCACCAGGCTCCTCTATCCATGGGAGTTTCCAGGCAAGAGTACTGGAGTGGGGTGCCATGGCCTTCTCCAAAAATAAGCCTAGAGCTTCTCATAATGTCAGAAGGTAAGGAAAGGGGCATGTCAGAGGGACACAGCAGGCAACGGAAGGAGTTCCCGCAGTCAGAGCTGCAACAACTTGAGCAACAAAGCAAAGCTGTGCTGGGTCATAACCCAGGGCATAAAAGAAATACCCACGCCTCCACACAGATACAAACACAGGACGGGACAGACCAGCAAGCCGGGGAGAGCACACGAATCTGAGCACAGAACCCAGTGTATGCTACACAGACACTCCCAGCGGCGGGCTGTGCGCAGTGACCCCTGCCCGTGGGGCCAGTGAGGGGAGCACTCGGGAGTCGCCTGGCCCTGGAGACCCTGCCTGACGCAGAGGGCGGGGCCCTGCGCATCGCCGGCTTCACCAGCCGCCGTGGCTGAGCCTGAGTCACCTGCTACAGACTCTGAACCCCAAGGTCTAGCTCTGTCCTGCAATAAAGGCTAGTTGTCAAAGGTTTGGGACAAGGACAGGGCGCAGGCAGAGAGGGAAGACCTTCTAGGGCAGGAGCTGCTCGCAGGAAGATGAAGCCGCGTGTGGAAAGCGCCCGTGAGTCTCACTCACCGAAACGGCACAGATGTTTCTCAAAATTCCTTAAGAGACAGTACCTGCTACCCGACACCTTCCGCTACTCAAAAGCCCACGCAGTCACATGACCACCTCCCCGGCGGCTGAGGCAAGGCTGGTGAGATTCAGGGCGGCCCCACGGCCAGAGCAGGGCGAAGGGCCCCTCTTCCTCCCCGCGTCCCCTCCTGAAAATTGCAAGCAGATAGAAAACTCTGTCCTGAGAAAACTTTCATCCTAATTCAAAGGTATGCTATTAACAAACACGTTTATTTAGAACTCCAAATGAGAGTCTGCGGCTACCATGTTCAAACACGGAAATCACATGCATGAGTTCGTTGGGGAAGGATGAATATTGCTCTAGATCTCAGGGTCTCACAGACTGTTCTCAGGCTGGGAAGAGACACTGCCTTAGGTGTCACGCGTAGAAATGTCACCTGGGGAGCTGTTCTGAGGACCTAGCTCAGACTCGAAAGCGATCGCGTCTTCGGAGCGCGCTGAGCCGCTCTCTTGCACAGGCCCTTCGCCCGCTCCCTCCCTCCACTCGCTCAGCGCTTACCATGCACTGTGTTTAGAGCAGAGTCCATCCGTGAGGAACCTAGGTGCCTCCTGCACCTGGAGCGGGCTTGTGCCCCGTCCGGGCGCCCCGTGGGCAGGGCAGGAGGCAGGAGGCCTCGTGGAGGCGCCGCCACACCCCTACGCGGGGCCACGTGGCACAGGGCCCACGCCCTGCGTTCGCCAACTGGCTCTTCACCCAAGGCCCGTCTGCCACCGAAATGCCACCTGGGGGTGCAGGGGAGGCTGACTTTGGTTGCTATTTGTTTGGATTTTCTTTGTTGTTATTTTTGGGGTGGAATTTCTCCTCGAGTTGAGGGATTACGGCAGTTGGGGGAATATTGGCTAAGCTGTTCTGTTTTCCACTCATATTCTTATTAAGAAACACACTGGCTTTAGAGCATTGAACTTGGCCTGACTTTGTCCTGTAGCTGCTTCGGTCCTTTGAGACAATCACAGGGCAAACTGTACCGCAGACCTCACTTTTGAACTCTGTGTTGCCTCCACCTCAGTCTTACCTTCGCAAATGGCCGGGGCTGACTTGGCACCTCCAAGTCGGGGAGCAGATGACCTCAGATGCAGTCATGCCTGGACCCCCCCAGACCCCACGCCTCCCACCCAGGCTCCCCCAACAAGGGGATCCCGGAGCAGCACAACCTCACCAAGGGGCGGTTCTCTTGTTTCCGAGTCTGGGCTCCATTCTTCACTCAGCTGGTTGTTATTACTGCCTTTGCAGTAGCAGCGAGAGCTTGCCCGCAGCCAAGTCTGAGTTCTGACACAGACTCAGCCAGAACCCAATCTGCCACGTCCAAAAGGAGGCGGGAGGAGATGCAGGTCCGCGCGGCTTCTCGCTCCCTGGCTTCACCACTTGGAGGCAGAATGCTTAGGAAGGTATGTGCATTCAACTAAAGTAACATCAGTGAACCTTAGAGATGATATTTGCTTTTCCAACCCACTTTCATGATGCAGGAGAAAGAAATAGAAGTCAGCTCGGAGTAAGTCAGTGAAGAATCCGGGAAAGGGGAGCCCCAGGGGTGGAGTCTGATGGACGCCGCTGACGGCCGCCTCAAAGCCAGCCAGGGTCCAGTGTGGGAGGCACGGCTGGGTCACTCGTCCAGCGGGTCTCGTGTGTACAGAGTAGCAGAAATGACGGCTGTGCTTCATACCTGCAGCAGGTTGGGAGGCAGATCTTCCAGGGGACACTTTTGGCGTGGTCCCCGGAAACCCAGGGGCGCCTACAAAGGCAAACACGTACACAGTTGCTAAAAACAAGAGGAGACGCAGGGTCCCCCCGAGGGTGCAGACTACCCACCAGCGCCCCCAGCTTTCAGTCGTGTGAACGCACCACCCTCGACGGAACGGCCCCACTTTGCCAGTGTAGCTTTGCCACTTTCTGTCGCCACCAACAACCCTGCCGTGACCCAAAGAGAACAAATATGCACCAACCTCCTGTATGTCTCAAAAGGCAGAGTTTACTTCTCCCCTTCCTGACTAAGGTCCCTGGACTCCTTTCTTCTTGAAAACAATTAAAATGTTGAATGTGATTTTACAATTATCTTATATAACTGCATTCCTGAGTGCACAAGGAAGCAAGGAGCTTTCCATGGCCCGAGATTACAGACAGGCACATCCTGAGCCGATGCCGCCCAGGGCCCTGGGGCACCTGGCAAGCCTGGTAGCCTGTCCAGCCTCTGCAAACTCTGCCTCTGGGGCCCCCAAGAGCCGGAGGCCTCCTCATGGTGGGAGGCAGGCTGTGGGGGCAGCAGACACCTGTGGAGGAGGGAGGTCGCCTCCCACAGGACCAAGCCGGGGCCAGGCCCCCACTACCTCCAGCAGCCTCCGTCAGGCCTGTCTTCAGGGAGATGCTTTCTCCTCACTGACACATTTTTCATTTTTTAAATCTCGCTGTTCTATCGTTGCCAAGAGAGGAGTGTTAAAATCATGTTAGACTCATCTGTTTCAGTCTTGAATTGAATCAGTTTTGCTTCATATATTGTATTTCTCATCAGACACCTTTGTAATTATTTGACTTCGTGATGAAGAGCATTCGGCCGTGACCCCAGCTCCCTTCACCTCTGGCAGCCCTCGCCGATGAAGGTCTGTTTTCTCTGATATGAACACACTTTACCCCAGAGACTTACTCTCAGCATTTGCATGATTTGCCTTTTCCTTCCATTTGCTTTCAAACTCCTCTCCGAGTCTTCTTATTAAAAGTTCGCCTCTTGCAGGCAGCACATGGTTTGGACTTGCTTCCAATCCATCCTGACAATCTCTGCCTCCTGTCTGCAGTGTGTAGACCATTAACATTTAATGTAATTATTGATAGGATTTAGCTCAGTCTATCATTTATTGTTTCTGTTTTTCCCCTCTAATTTTTTTATTTTTCTCACATCCACACAGACACGTCTTTCATAATTCTTCTGGATCCATGGACTGTTGAGTGAGAGAAATAAGTATTAAGTTTCTCATAGCTAATGTGTTTTTGGCCATCTTGTAACCTCAACAGTTCTTGTTCCAGAGAAATTTATTCCATGTTATTTGGTGCAGGAAAATCTAGAGATTTAAAAGTTTTCTTAATTTTTGTGATTTTAACAAGCGTGGGATCACAGGTTTTGTGAGGCTTTCAAGTCACATAACCTGGGGAACTTCTTTAACAAAAGTATGCACATAAAAGAATAATATAAACATTTGAAATATGACAGTTATCACAAGCTTCACACAATCTGGAAAAATAGCCTTTTTTTTTTTTTT